>MU224175.1:1122366-1146084 GCA_018584345.1 Thuja plicata
TATTTAAATAATCTTTGCTTATTTGTCTCAATTGGAGAATGAAGAGATGATTGTTTCTTTTCAAGAAACTCTTCATCCTCTTTCCATGGTTTTCTATAAATTGGACCTCTTTTTCTTCATTAAAGAGGTCTTTTTGGAGAGCATCAATACTATAGGCAATTCACTTTTGATTTCATGTTTTTAAGCTCATTTGAATAATTAGGCTAATATTTCAATTGGAATTAATGATATATGATTTTATTTGATATTCATTCTCATATCTAACATTTCAATTTGATGTTCTCAAGTTTTCATAGATTACAAGCTTTCAATTCTAGATTAAGAGCATTTACTTTCCTTTACAAGTTTAATTGCATTTTTGCTTCCATAGAATAGTTGCAAATCATTCTTAGTTTAGTGCAATTCAATTTCTTAGTTTAATTGCATTTCTTTACATAGACTAGTTGCAAATTCCTCATAGAATAATGGCATTTCTCATTTTCTTGCATTCTTAAATCCTCCATGTTAGTAATGGTTAGGTTGTTGGCTCTCGTTCTGAGGGTAAAAATGAACATCCACATCTAATTAGGAGGCAACAGGTCACTTCAATCATATTTGCAGAACAAATAATTCATGTTTGTATTTGTGAATTAAGCGATTGTGTAAGGACTATGTTGTGTTTGTGTTGAATTCAGAGGTCCACATTCAACATATAACTGTTAGTACACTATCCACATGTTCAACAGTTTGAACTTTTGCAACTTTCTTATCAGCAGGAACTAACTTATTCAGAATGTTTATTGATTCAATAAAGTGTGAGTTCCTCATCACATGTTTCTCCTTTGCCTTTTCCATGGCAAGGGCGCTAATCTTAATGAGGTCTTCTTCTTCCCATGTGTCAAAACTTGCTGAATCAGGAATTAACCTTGACAACAATGAGGTGGATGGTGATAGAATAGTATTTTGACTTGTGTCTACACATTCACTTTTGATATGTACCTCTTTAACTGGTGACTCATCAACTTGAGTGTCTTACTCCTTATCCAACTCTATTGGATCAATCAAAGGAACTCCATCCTATTGTTAAGATGTATCATCAATGTTCATTGCTTCATCAACCTTATTCATATCATTATCAGAAGTTATCATAGATATCTTGACATTGTCAACTATTATAGTATCTTTTGTATCTTTAGTTTTCTCAGTAGTTAATATCACTGTGGGCGATGAGACCTGTGGACCTGTCATGGGTGCAATCTGAGTTAATGGAGTTGTATCCTATTTAGGAGAAGTTGGGGTGACCTTTTCTATAGGCACCATTGGTGGATACATGTGTCTGTCCATAAAGACTTGTGTAAATGCCTTTTCAGTCTCCTTAACAACTTGTTCATATTCCTTGTTCATTATCTGTAAACTCCTTGTCTTACTATGAAGATGAGGCTTTACAAGATCTAGCAAATTAGCCTTCACATCATGTGAACAAATAGGAAGAAGAGTATCCAGAGCTTCTTCTCTAATCTTCATGTCTTCCTCAATAGCATGTCTTTTCATAATTTCCAATACATTCCGTAAGTTATTGAGTATCACTGTCTTAAGTTCAAGAACTGATTTCTTAAACTTGATCATATGAGATATGACCATGTAATGTATCTTTTTCTTATCAAATTCTTTATATTTTTCATAGACCTTTGAAAGTGTATCCAATCTACCTTCATTTATAATCCTATTCTTCAATATGCTCAAGCTTGGTCTGAAACCTACCTCAGGAGGTGCTTGTGTATTCTTTGTAGTGCTCCTTGTGGTTCTTGAAGATGGATGACCATTGGAAGCTTGCTTCCTTCCTATGGGTTTCTTGCTAGGAACAGAAGGTGGAGATGTATCCAAGTCAATGGTGGTAGCAGGTGCAGATGTATTCTCCTCATTTCTCTACTGTTTCTTCTTCTGAGATTCATCAGTCTTCTCAATCTTAACTTTAGAAAATTTTGCTTCTTTTGCCTTATTAAAATCTTCTCGAGTGACTCCATGAGCTTTCAGTATGTTAGATGTGGTTCTGGATGCTTTCCTTTTATTAACAGAAATTTTTAGCTCAATATCCACTTCATCAGTCTTTTCTCTGTATTTTCCCCATCTAGGTTCATTAGGGTCTATGGGTGCTGACAATAAGACCTGCGCATATCCCTCTAGCACACGGTCTTCAACTTCATATCCTAGTGGATGAATCCACTTAGTTCTAGGCTCAATGGCCTCCATGCATGTGCAATCTATTTCTACCATAAAATAAATTGTATCCATGTACTTGTCAACTATCTTCTCAGATAGTCTGACCCTGCTTTGCATTTTAACCCTGAATATCTTTATATCCATGTCCATTTTATCTCTTGCACTGCTCTCTAAGGTGGCCTTAAGAGATATTTGTGTCATTTTAGGTTTGCCTTTATCTAGAAAGAGGTCTGCAACCTTTCCTACTATATGATGATACAAATAGATGATTAGGGATCCAAACCTCAATGTTTTGCTTCATATTCTCAATCAATTGATCACGCAAGATCTCACAAAGGTTGTACTGGGTGTTATCCTTTATTATTCTGATTACTAAAAGGACTATTTCTATAGATACACTATTCAACTTGCTTGCTTGCTGGAAATTGTAACCAAGTATCATGGTCATGAGTTTAATGCCATCCTCCTTTATGGGGTCTACTGCCATACCACGCCTATCACTTCTTGACAAACAAACTTTCTCAATCTGCTTCTTAACATCTTTACCAGTGGGAAATACTGGTCCATTCATTGGAAGTCTAGTCAACTGATGGATTAGGTCTGCGGTGATACAGACAGGGACATCACCAATCCAAAATAGATCATCATGAATTCTGCTCAATAGGATTTTTACCCATTCTAGTTCTTCAAACTCATGCGGATTTGAATACTCATTAATAGGGTTATCTTGTAGGTGTGCAAACTCATCTTTGAATGTGAAGTCCTTATTTAGCATTGATGCCATGTGAGAAGCTATATTATCATCTCCTAGTGATTCCTTCTTGCAGTATATGTACGCGCGGATATCTTCCATGTGAACAACGCCAATCGGGGTTTTAGAGAAAGATCCTTCCACATCATCCAATATAGATTTGAATAGATGCTTCTTAAATATGAGTCTCTTCCTTTCTGCTACATCAAATACAACTGGGGTTTCCATTACTTACTTGGTGATTGTTTAAGTAGGGTTTCCACAAAATTCTGAAACAGTGCAACAGCTAGGGCTTTGTTTCAAACTAATTAACCATTTGTTCCAACTTTCAAACTGCTATGCCTTCATGCCTGGATGTCTTAGTGCTCCAATGCTCTTCAATTTCTTTCTCTTAGAATTTAAATGTGAGAATGATCGAATACGAATCTCTTTTTATACAATCTACCACATTTAATTCTTGCAACTATACATAGAGATTTTCAAACTTTGATCCCGATGCAATTTAGATACTGCGTGAATACATATAGCTATAATCTGAGCTTTTAATTGTGAATCCAAAGGCGCATACTCTGATGTGAGTATACCAACCACGTAGGGGTTCTGAGCTAGAATAGCTCCCCCTAAGACTAGGAAGGTCTATTCAAGTAGAAGTAGAGGGTGCGTCCACTGAGGATGCATCAACTACTTTGTCAACATCTTTGTCCTTCTTTACTTCAACCCAAACTTTGCTTGAATCTTCATTTTCTTTGAAAAAATTGACTTCTCCTTTCTCTTCAAATAGAGACTTTTTGGGATCTTCTTGTTTCTGAGTTTTAGATCTACAAAACTTTGTGATATGTCCAGCCTTTCCACATGTGTGACAAATGATAGGAGGTGTGATGTTTTTCTTCATCATGCTGCATTGCTTTGCTATGTGTCCATTGTAGTTGCATATCTGACATGTAGTGTTTTGCAAGTTCTTTTGAGGTTGATTTCTCTGATTGTTTTGATTCATTCTTCTTTGATTTTTCTATGACTGAGTTCTGTAATGTATAGCCCTATGACCAAATTTATTACAAGAGAAACAATAACCATTAAAAGGTCTTACCTCTTTTCAATCTCTTGCCAAATGCCCATGTTTATTTCATGCATAACAAGTTCTGTTAACTTTTCCGATTTCCCTTTTAGGTGGTTTAGATATAACTCTATAGTATTTTCAACTTTCTTAGCTTCTGAAGATGCTTCAAGTGTTTTTTCCTTCTTTTGTGATGATTTGATTTCATCTTGTGCTGTACTGAATCCAAGACCAGTGGTGTTCTCTTTTTTTCTTTACGCATTGAGCTGGGATTGAATCATATTAGAATTTGTGAGGATTTTATCAATTTTATCATTTGCTTCTGTTAATTCAGTTTCCAACTTCTTCTTCATGTTTTCCAATTCTAAGACTTTCATGTTTGCCTGCAAAAGTTCATCTTCCAATTGTTTTCTTTCTTTGATCTTGTCTTCAATGGTGTTCTGGCTATCTGTAAGTTGTTTCTCTAGATCTTCAAGTTTATCCTTTAGACATTTATTCTCTTCATTAAGCTTTTTGACCATTTGTCCTAGATCACTTGTAGAACAATCTTTCAGATTTTTTCTTAGCCTTTTTATAAGTATTTGAGAGCCATCATTTTTCAATCTTAGTTCTTCATTTTCTTTTTCGGATCTTTCAAGATCTTCAAGAGCTGCTTCAAGATTCTTTTTCAAATTTTTTGCTTCAGCTGAGTCCATGATCTCCTCAAGTGGTTAAACTTTCTTTCAAAGGACTAGAGCTTTGATACCAATTGTTAGAAACACAAAGAGGGGGGGGGGGGTGAATCAGTGTTTATCAATAATTTATATTTTAGCCAATTAAACATAAAACAAATATGCATTCAATAATCTTAACATAAGAACACATAACACATGATTTGATTACGGAGAACCTTGATCAGAGGAAAACTCTTGTGGGGATTGGTACCCACAAAATATTGTACTAGGTATAATGAACCTGTTAAAGTTCCTTTGCCCTGTTAGAAGTAGTCTTTACAAATTCAGTACAATGAGCTGGTTAAGGGTTTGACCCTGTTAAGAGTCTTTTACAATAACCCTGTTAGGGGTGGTGGACTCACTGTCCAATGAGATGAAGGCTACAACCCTCTGAATATTGATATGCACTATATAAAAAATGAACTGTTGTAGTGACACTATTGTGTGATCAGTTCCGTGTATACGTGGATGCTCTTACTTCTTCAAAGAGCTATATCATCTTCTGACTTCATTATACTATCCCTCTATAACTTCTTCTTACAAAAAAATTGACTTCTCTTACACGCTGTAACATAACAATACATTACATACTTATATCTTTACAAACGAATAGGCGCGACCCAAAACATAACACTTAGTTGGCCTCTTAACAAAATATACAACGTTTCTGAACAAGTTGGCTCAAACGTGTTTACAAAAAAATTAATTATATCATAAAAAACTTATAACTAAAGGCGCATAGCCTTAGTATCACAAAATAATACATGCTGATCAAAACAATAGTCAACTTCTGTGCTCTATATTCTGGACTGTTTCCTGGACTGCAGTGTACTAATCTCTCTGTAACTTTTTCATACTGATGTTCCGTACTCTCTACATTTGGATCTAGCATTTATATACACCATAGAGTATATATCTAAGCACACATATTCTAGTGTGATCTCTAACACGCGCATTGATGTGTTGATCACTGTATCTGTCTGACTGCTCTATATTCTATACTTAGTCATTTTATCTCCTAAGTTATCTTTGACAGAAACTTAGTATGACTTTGTTGCCATGATTGAAAACACAAAATAAGTCTTGCTTCCTCAGGTAGTCAAATTTCCAACAACATCATCACAATATTACCTTAAAACTCAATTTTATCCTTATTTTAGAACTTTTTCAAGTCGACCTTTGTCCTAAAATTTTTTACCCACTGACATAAAAATCAAATGCGATCATGCAAAAATGCATTGGTTAATACAATAAAGTCAACATAGCATTAACCAAGTTGTAAATAATCATTTACAAACATTAAATTGATAGGTTAGCTAATGTAATCAAACTTACTCAACCCACTTTATATTCGTCGTGCCAGTGTCGCTTCAATCTGCAATAAATTACTCAATTATTCAATCCAACTAATGCGGTAATTTATATAGCTAGATATGCCTCTATATATGATACATGCATGATTGCACAACTTTACTTGATCTCTAACTCCAAATTTAGTCGCTTGTACCTCAGATACTATCTTCTTCCCGATTGAATGAACACTTAGTTATTTCTCCAATTAGGTCATTCAATACCATCAATAAAATTGATCTCATGCCTTCACTAGATCATGTTACAAGCAATGAAAACACCATAATACAATCTCATGATCAAAACTCAGGTCATCTTCATCAAATTTCAAGAATCAGTGCCTTATTCCATTGGGGATTAGAACTCATTAGACCTAAATTGAAATATAATAGACTTTGAGTATAGCATAAGATATAGGATAGTATTTCCTTACAGTACATCCCATCAATAATCCTAATCCAAACTACTTATCAGAATCCCTACACAAGACTTACCAATCTTTAATCCTATTAAAGAATTTAATTGACCCATTAGATAAAATCATGAATAATAAAATTACATACACCACAATAGTGTACTGGATGAGAAAAACCTTGGTTCATTTCATTCCAAATATAGTAAAATTGTACACTGGAGAAATGGATATGAAATATGTTTTCATTAAATTCTAATGCTATTTCCATCATAAGACAATATACAACTTCATCCACTCCAAACCCTACCTACAACCTGACACAACTTTTATTTTCTTTCTTTGTAATCAATTTTACAACATTCTCACTTTCCCTCCACACTTGCTACCAGAACCATCAATAATTTGGAACTTGTGGAACCTCTTGACCCTCTAGAAAATCTTTTCTATGAACTTGTAATTCCAATATATACTAGAATGCAATAATCTTTAGGTCGTTACCTAAATTTGATCTTCCTAACAAGATTTGTCACTTAGAACCACACCCCAACAAAATTTATTATTCCCTAACCTTATCTACTACTTCTAACCATTTCAGGTGCAAAACTATTTGCTAGTAGAAATTGAAGTGTCTCGTGTGAAAAAACCACTTTCATGAGCCATGCCAATATCAACCTAAGATTGGTATTTTCATTGCAAAGAATACTCGCATCTAGGACATCCAGACGCTTTGCAAGAAAATAAGGGATTTAATACCCATTTATACTAACATTGATAATACAAAAAGTGCCAGGATGAAATATTATCAGAATCTCCTTCTGTATATTTTGAAGGGTTCTGAAATCTATTCCTACTAGATCGTGCATAATTTTAAGGTTTCACCATCCTCTTCTTCATCCCGTCTCTCTTTTTAATGGCACACTCAAGATGTATAAAAGAATTAGTCTTGTAGATTTAAATTCTCCCACTCCATTCAAATATGAATATCCATTTGGCTATGGCCATCCTTTTGAATATCCCTATAGCTATCATGTATTTTACTCCTTTTCTTTATCCCAATACTCTTCTTGCAAGTGTATCTAGATATCCTCTGCATTCTCTACAACATCCATTTTTTCTAACATTAGGATAATGGACTCTATTGAGAAGTGTTACTTACAACCTCCATTTTTTGTATAGTCCTCTTGGGATTGCACATGATTATACTCATTGAGTGTTAGGTAAGTTGTTGGCATATAGCAGTAACTTTGTAGATTTTCCTTTAGTAGTCTCAAAACTCATTATCACTTCTCTATAAGCCTAAAGATCCTCTACATTTTTGAGCTGTAAGTGACCCTTATAATGTTTTTCATGTCACATAAAATGACTTTTCATGGATTCCCCTTCACATTTCTATTCTTATCTTTGCAAATTTTTTTAGTACCGAGTCTTGAATCTCATAATGTTGTGATAGCTTTCAGACTTACATCTCTAATCCTTGATCCTTATCCGACAACCTCTATGATTCATTTAATAAAGTTTCCTTTATTGTATAGAATTTTAAAACAATGGTGCAATATCCTGATGTAGAAAATGTTAAATCTAGTTGTTGATCACTTCCCTAGTGGCACATCGAACAACACTAATTGGTCAACCTAACATTGACTTTTGACTTGGCAAATGGGTCCATGAAATGACCAATAAGAATTAAACAAGTCACCACCTTATCATTCGGTCCTAACTTTCTCCAGTTCTGGCCAACCAAAGATACACGCCAAGATTTGGCAATATTGTGCAGTCCTTATGTTCCTTGCATCTTTGATCTCCAGATTATGGGAATCATTGGATCTTCTTGAAACTTACCCTGTCATTTTGTAAGCCATTTAATCGTTTCCATTAACCGTTGACCACCCTTTCCTATGGTTTAGAATATCTTCATCCATTTTGAGCACATGAAAAAAGATGGGACTTTAAGTAGTCCAACAAATAACCCAATTTAGTTGGCATAAAATATTAAAACATTTTAAATACTTCTCTTGGCCACACAAAGGGTGACAGATGGAAGCCTCCTACTATTCTGCTATCAATAAAATAATAAAGGGAAGGTCTTCATGTCTTTGTGAGGACCAATAAAAAATTTCCATGTAACATACCACTAGTAAGGTAAAGGGGACCCACCTATAATGAAGACCAAACCCCTAACTTGATTTAAAATAAGACAATGGGATACATAAAGCTTAGACATAGAGACTTTAGGGGAAAACCATGGGAGCTAGGAAAATATTAAAAGTGACCATGTGACAAATTTAACCTAGTAACATAAATTGGTCCCTTTAAATGAATAAAAATCCTTTGCATAGTATTTTAAGTCCCCAAAAAGGTAACACCGTATTAGCACATGACTAAGGTTTTAATTAAAATTCTTGCAATTATGTCATAAAACCTAAACTTTAATCAAGACCTAAGACATAATAAATAGTATGTAACAAATATTCACAGAGGCAAATAATTTTGTAAGGCTTAGATTTAGGCTCTATCAGGTGCTTGTTTCAAATGCGGTGGCATAGAACATAGATATTTTCAATGTTCAGAAGGATCTAGTAAGAACATGGCTAGACAGATTCCTATGGCACATAAGGAGTAGCATACTGATAAACTTGTGGTAAATGAAGTAGAACCTAAGATATGAAAATATCTTATGCTTAGGAGAGTTATGTTGAGAAGGAAAGAACGCAAGCCTTTACAAAGGATAATTTTTTTTTAGGAATTTTTGCAAATCAAGAGTTAAATGTTGTAGAGTTTTCATGGATGGTGGTAGTGTTGAGAAGCTGGTATCAGAAGAGATGGTGTAGAATGTGGGATTGAAGAGCTTAGACATCCTTTTCCTAATGGGATAAGTTGGTTTTTAGATGAGCACATGGTGGAGGTGAAAAATAAGTGTTTGGTCAACTTTAGCATTGGACCATATAGAGATGAGGTGTTGTGAGATGTGGTATCCATGAGTAATTATCATGTTCTATTGTGAAGACCTTGATACTTTGATAGGGAATCTATTCGTGATTGCAAAAGAAATGTAGTAACAATAGATAATTATGGATAAAATATTACTTTGGTTCTCTATAAGGAGGGAGAGAGGAGAAGTGAAAAGAATCTAATCATGGTAAAGAGTTACTATTCATAGAAACAAAATATAGACGTTGGTAAGAATCAGAAGAAGGATGTTGAAGGCAGACAAAAGAAAAAGTTGGTATCAAACTATTAGCAGTAGAAGACCTTGGTTAATGATCATATAAAGGATTGTAAAAGAGGAAATTAAGTTATGCAAAGGAAAGAAAGTAGTGTTATGCCATCTTCTACAGATGTGATTTGACAGAGTAAGTGTAGAACAAAATAAGTGGATGTATTGGATAGAAGATGAAGTAGAAGTGTAGAGGGAAAGAGTTGTAGATAAATAGGATATTTGGATCAAGAATGTGCATGGGATTTATGTCCCTCATCCAGTAAAATGTTCATAATTTTCTCTTATGGAACATACTCCACTCACTAGGGGTGTCTAATGTAGGAGAATCCTTGGGTCATTTGAAATATTGCATCACCCAAAAATATTTCACTTTCAACTTGTTCTTAGTTTAGTTTCTATTAGCAATTATGTTTTTCTGGTAGTGTCCCTTGGTTTTGGATCATTATCTACTCTGAACTCAACGGTTTGTTTTGGACATCATGATTTATCTTTTTCTGGGTTTGCACCTCATTTGGATACTTCTCTATGGATATATTCTGGATTCATGGTTAGTTGAGGTTTTCTGATCTCGTGAAATATTTTCCTAGTTAGCGAAGCTTGGTGACTCATATCACGATGTTCTTAAATCTTTGGCTAATGTCTCTCTTGGACCACACATCATTTCTGCATATTGGCATTGAGATCTTTATGATTTGGGTCCTAACCTATATTGTTGCATTAAATTTTCTCGTTCTTAGAAAATGTAATTGATTTGGCCAAATTAAGAGTTGTGAAGGCTCTATATATTGAGGCTCTTTTTATTTGTTAGGGGAAGTTGTCAAGAGATAACCTTGGAAGGTTAGCATTAGGGTTGGGGTATAGATTTATATTTTAATCTAGCATGTATGTTCAAATTATGTAATATGCATGTTATAGGCCAATGTGATGTAAATATAAAATTCTATGATAATGCAAAGATCTGTTATAGGATTTTGATTCTCTATTCTTGTTTCTTAGTTGATTGGATCTGTTGTTTTTATTCTTTCTACATGGTTGGACCGTCTCCATTGGGGAAACTCTGGCCACAACTACACCACTTTTATTTCATTATGAATGGGTTGGGTAAAAGATTTGTAGTTCCATCTTTTTAAACATTTTGTGAGATATTGACTAGGGATAAATCCAAACTTCATCAAAATGATATCACTAAGTCTCATGCATTAGATTCTACTCCACCTCAAGACAAGGTTAAAGGAAAATAAAAAACCTAATCCCAAGATAGAATCTCATCATACTTCTCCCACCTAATTTAAAGAGAACAATCAAAAGAAGAAGATACTTATATATAGCTTTTGTTAGAAGCATGAGTATTTTGATTGAATATATTATAATAAATTCATTGAAATAATTACTTAAGGAGCATTGAGTTTATATTCCTTATTTATGTAGTTTACCCTCTCATACTTCAACCAAACATGGGGATACATCTCCTAATTAATTTGGAAGGTGTCATGTCATGATTATGACTTGGTAACCTAGATATTTTGGATGGACCATTGATTTAGAATCTTAAGTTTACATTGCTTGTTTTAATGATTCCTTGATTCGAGATTCTATTAGACTGTCATTTTAAGATAAAATCTTGAGTACACACAATCAGTTGGTTGATGTTTCTCTCATCAATGAAATTTTTTTGTACATACGTATAGTTGGTAATACCCATTAGATTATATAAATATCTCTTAATCTCTTATTAGTATATCATACTACATCACAAGGAAAAACAATTCAGGTCACTCACAATTTAGTGCTCATTTTAATCCCCTGGGAGATATTGTTTTGGTATGTAGGGTTGATCATCACTCCAAGGTATTTACCTTTGACCACTTTATTGATGATGATAACACATATGCTCCACTAAATCCTCATTCTAGTGAGGGGAGCAATTATGATGGGTTTTTTTATCTTAATCATTATTCCCCCATCTCCTACTATATTAGAGGTTATAGTTGTCATAGATTCTAGGACTTTCATATAGCATGGCATCATTGGTCTTTTAGATTTGTGGTTTGAGGATAGTTTCATTACAGGTCTATCCAACTTTTCTTGTCATTCTTCTTGAATAGATTTGGCGAGTATCCTTGAGAAGGCATCACTTCACTTTGCATCTTGTTCGTTAAAATATGATCTTGAGTCTCATACATATATTCTTCCCTGATTCAAGCTCTTCCTAACCTTGATGAGACACCTTTTGAGGAAATTGATTCTTCTTACACAGTTTCATTGGAAAGACTTCTTCCTTGTCATTTTCTCATGGATCTAGAGTCTCTTCTACATGAAATATTTGATCTTCATCTTCTCAAGGGAAGAAATTGTTTTTTTTGACATCGACATTTATTTTGGCTTTTGTTCTGCTTCAGTGGTTTTGAGGATACTTCAATATGGGAAGGGGGGAATGTTGTCTTCATATTTCCTTTCATTGGATGGATAATTTTATTGTATTCTCATTATGGATGTTGTTATTGGGGAGTATTGTGGAGACCTCCATTTGTAACTAAATTATTTTTTGTGTGATTTTCATATCTCTTTTTTTGAGATAAGTTTTATCCCATGAGATTTTCTCCTTATCTCTAGTTGTAAGAGATAGTTGCATTGATTTGTACACAAGTACCTAACATGGCCTAGTTCCCATGAACCATTATCATTAGCATCATGCATTTTTATCTTTAAGTTTCACTTTAGCATGGGGGGGTGTTCAAGTAATTTTTTATACTATTGAAATGATTAAGTTCCACTTAGCTAAATTATATTAGTTTTCATCACATATTTTCTATGTGCATTCTTATCTAAACTAGGTTAGTTGTCTTTACCTACCCTACCTACTCTTACACATGACTGGAGAAGATGTCTCATTCTGCACACTTTTCTCATTATTTCTTGCCTATATAAGTATGTTTTTGTACTCATTGTAAATAATCAATCAATTAATAAATTAGGATTTCTTTCTTGGCATCTTCGGGTGGTTGGCTTCTCCTAGTGAGATCTTGAAGGCTACAAATTTTTCTCTCAAGTTTTCATCTACAAGTTATAGGTAGGATTCTTTCAAGAGTACACATGAATTTATTAAACTATCATCCAAGTTAATTACATAATGTTAATAAATTCCATATTTATTTAATTTTTTATAGATGTGGTATGGTAAGGGACTTAATGTCACCACTTTACCCTAAATTATGAAGATGTAGATAGTATTTTTCAGTTTTCTTAATCATTTTCCTACCTCCCCTAGGCATTATCCTATATTTTCTAGGGTCTTTTACCCCTATTTCTATCTCTTTCCTTTCCAAAATACCTACAGTTTCATGCTTATAATCACCCTTATTGCTAAAATCTAATTTTTTCTTTGTCACTAACTCCTTTCTTCTTCTATACCATTCTTCTCTCTCCAGTTTTTGTCCTTGTCTCCTTAACATTCCATTAGGACTTATTCTTTTTACTTTAATTTTTAGTGTGATTTTTATTAAGTCTTCCTTTTTCTCTTACTACCATCTTTTTCTACTAGAGTTTTAGATTTAGGATTCTATTACTCTTATATTGTGTCTCATGCTAGTTGTTTAGTTAGTTATGGTAACTCTCACATATCTTCATAGATCTCCCTAGACCTTTCCCCATTTTCATTACCTATTCCCTTGGCACCTTACCCCCTCTCATAATCTAGATGTCAAGAGCACAATATTTTGATCACTTGTATATCTCCTTTCATTTATTTTTTTATTCGTTTAATTAGGTTGTAGCTTAAAATTTAAAAATGTTCTTAGGAAATATATTATAGAACTAAGAAGCATTCTCTAAAAATTGAACCAATGTAAGATGGAAATTGATAACCAATATAGACTAAATTTCTAGTTCCAAAAGATCTCTATTGTTGTATTCTTTTAACTCTGAACTCAATTATATTAATGCAGTATGGAAATTATTTCATATCATATTAAGGTTCTAAATAAGAATTAAAATTGCATATATAGATTAGGGCCAAAATTAGATGCATTTGTATTCATATATCAACGTAAAATCATTAAATTCCTTATGTACATCACTTTTATATATGTTCGCTATCTATCTCCCTCTTAGTGAGTGGGCCTATCTCCTTCACTTATATCTCCTAAATGGATGTAGCCCTTAGACATTAACCCTAAAGTATATGCTACAGGTTCTAAGTTATATATTCTAAAACCTTATTTCCATTTTATAATTTCATATCTATTGACAAGTGTCTCTATTCTATTTTCTAGCCAATAGATTAAAATTTGAGATTCTAGCACCTAATCACACAACATAAATTATGTTCATAGGATAAGGGATTTAGGGGTGTTGTGACTTTTCCAATACTTCTTCGCATTATCCTAACAAATATATATATAATTCAAAGGTTGATTCCACACTTCCCAATGCAACACGAATAGACATTGGAATATAAATAGTCTCAATATAATTGGATTCATGATGAAACACTATCCCAAAGATGGAAGATAACTAAACAAGTTCAAATTAAAATCATTTTTTATATAACATGAGATATTCATTTTCGAACTAAATCTAAATATTATCTTGATTTTTTTTACCATAGTTCAAAAAGAAATTTTTTATATGAGATATATATGCCCTTGAACACAAATGTTGAGAAAAAAACATGAGAATAGACATCCCTCACCACTTATGTGGGAGTTCAGCATTCCATCTGCTAGACATTTCAATTTTCAATTTATGGTAAGGTACACCAATCTTCTACAATTCTATTTCTATAATATTACATTCATGAAATAAATAAATAAATAAATAACCTTTTACCAAATAGATCATGATCTTGGATCTATTTCCATGTTCCTCACTACTTAATGGTTGTTTTCATGAACCTAATTACATGTAACCCTTAGATCCACTCCCAATATGCTAGAATATAGTTACACAAGCCACAAACACATTTATGTGAAACATAATAGGATACATTCTCTCATATACACAAACAATATTCACATTGTAAGACATAGTAAATAACTGTCACGAGATGAATCAAGTACAAATTCTCAATGGGAACAAACATGAATGCCATAAAATAAAGTCCTCACATTAGGCACACTAACCAATGAATCAAGAATAAAAAAATCTTTTGGAAAATTCACAATGGGATAAATATAATCCTCAATGGGTAAATTACTAGGTGGAAAAACAATATAGATCAAGGTACACACGGCTAGAAAGGATGCATGATGTGTTATTACAAATATCACTAATCTGGATAAGTTTAATAGAGTATTCATTTTACAATAGACTAGGAAACTTGAGCATACAAGAACTAGTGCTCATAGGGTGGACATGTCCTCCACAATAATCTTGATCTTATATAGGCACTCCAAGCATGAAGGGGGCATCCAATATCTTTGTTCATTCTAACTTTAATTTTTATTAATTATCACTTAATAAAGAGACTCTTAAATTATATTTACAAGAAGCCAATTTATCGCAAGGTAACATTGAGCCACACACCAATTTGACTTTCTAGTACCTTCGTCACAGGTTAACCATGACAAAAGTCAAAAGACCATGGTGTAAAAAATAAGGTAGAAAATCATGAAATAATTTTTTTTCTCAAAAATAATCCTTGTGAAAATCCATTTAGGATTCATCATTTTCCCATTCCAAAATGTCAAAAATTACTTTGACAATTAGAATTTTCTATAGTTATTTACATATGAAAATATAGGAAATTCAAATCTACAATTGAATAGAATATTTAAAAATTGATTTCAAATTTCTAAAAATTCCCTTTGGCTCCAAATATGCCCAACAATGCACATTTATAGTCAAGATCATGTTTCAATGATTCTAGAAACATATTTTAGAATAAGGGCACGAACTTAGATTTTTCAAAAGTTTTAAAATAAAATCTAATCTAATCTAATTCTTGTAAGTTTATCCTACGATGGAAGTCTTGTTTCTCTTAAGGTGGATAGTATTTCCTAGTAATCACACCCATTTTCACTATCCTAACTACACAAAATATTTATGACTCAAATCACTTGAGTATTTGGGGATTTTAACCTTCTTTTTACTTATTAACTACTTCATAGACCAAGTTGTTTATCCATATCTTATACATAAATACATTAGGAGATAACTAATTAAAAATAAAAATAATTAATAATTATTTTCCTTTAACTTGAAGTTTACAAAATGAAGGTGCATTCTAGATTTATGAAATCAATTGGATAAGACATGCAAAAATATTTCATTTTTTTCGGAATTCCCTTTGCTTTTTAGGGCTCTCTTATGGATCTTTGGAGTGTGGTCCTTACTAGAATAGAAATTGTTTTTTCCTACTAGATAACCAAGATGCTCTCTTTCGCTATAAATTTTAAATTCTACATAAAATTATTTTGACCACTTATATTTATTATTCATCTTAATGAGCTTCCTCAAAATTCTCTTATAAAAATATTGAGAATTGTCAAGATATTCTTCATGGGCATATTTTGTTGATCATCATAGCTTTGACAAAGTTGCCTAGGATCTTTTCTTTCTCATGTGTGACTCTAGTAGTTTGGGGCTTCTCTCTACTTAGAAGCAAGGTTTAGCCTTATGTGCTCAATGGATAATTTGTGGATTTAAGAAATTGAGGCCTAGAAAATTCTTCTTCAAAATTATATTTCTTCAATATATCTAGTCATCAGGCCTTCTTGCAAGGGGAACAACTTTCAAACCAATCTAGTAATATTGAATATTGTTCATATTGAAGGCACTTTTGTGGTAATAAATAGATGGAATGTGTGGGAAGTTGTAAAACCATAGCTTTGGTGGGACACATCTAACTTTAGAGATGGTCATTCATTCAATCACTACAATATCTAGTAGTCTTAACTCATTTAAGTTCCAAGGTTTCCTTTATCCCATTTACCTGGGTTTCGTGCTTTACATTTTCACAAACATGGAATTCGCACACTTGGGTTCGTTCTTATAGAGCCACTATGAAACTCTATTCCTTGGAAGATATGCAAACTTAGTAGTGCACGGGCACAATTGGTTCATAAGACAAAATCATTTTTTGTCAGCCTTTAAGGAAATTTAGTGTAGTTTTTTGTTGGATGACCTATAAGGCCCATCATTTTTGTTGTGTTATGAAATAAGCTATAGTGAAATGTGATAATCCCTAGTGCATTCCTACCTGGTCATGTCATGTTCAAGGTCTAGGAGGTCACATAAGTTTCTTAGGGATCATTTTGAAGTCTTTATTGTAGGTTGGAATCTCTTCGATTTTAAAATCTTGGTCAAATTTGCAAAGTTGCATAAGATGTAAAAGTTGCAAATGTTGCACTTTTCACCTTTGCAACATTTTGAGAGAAAGTGTTTCAAAATTGTGCTTGACAGTTCCATGGGTCATTGCAGGTGGTTGTAACTGCTCTAAGGGAGTTTAAAAGGCCTTGAAAATTATTTACAGAGGTTATTGACAGTTTGGGGGAATGAAAGATAAGTTTTTTCTCCATTTTTATTGTGTTTTTCCTTGTTAATTTGTTGTTTCCAAGTAGTGTACAACTTTGTATGGATTGGTGAAAGCACTTTCAGAGAATGGTACTGTAATATGTTATGTTAA
The DNA here is from genome assembly GCA_018584345.1 of Thuja plicata. Lineage (NCBI taxonomy): Eukaryota > Viridiplantae > Streptophyta > Pinopsida > Cupressales > Cupressaceae > Thuja > Thuja plicata. Next base: position 1,139,690 of record MU224175.1, read on the forward strand.
CTTTAGTTTGAATATGATTTGAACTTATGAATTCTTCATAGATAGGAGTTGTGTTAGTTTGATTCCAAGCGGGTGTGTAAATCCTTGAACAGAGGTTTTGCATGCAAAAGGCCCTAAATTATGAAATTCCTCCATGGGAACATGATGAATCTTTGGGAAATGTTAGAATAGGCTGTATTTTACTATATTTTGTAAATGGAAGAGTTGTGGAAGTAGAAACACCATTTTTCCCATGAATCCCTAGGCTTGTCATGAGAAATGTGATAAGATTGATGCGAGGAAATGTTGAGTAGAATATACAAATGTAGGTGTGCGGGTGTGATAAATGTGCAAGGAAGGAAGATTTGAGGTCATACATACCTAATACAAGTGTTTGTGGATTTATCCTATTTGAATGATGAAGGATTGTGGTAGATCTCAGACATAGGTTGGTTAAGACCTAGGAAGACCTAATCTAGACCTATTGGAATTGGTTCCTGATGATGTTGTTGGCATTCATATTTTGTCACTGATGTCAACATATGTTTCTATGGAAGAAGAATAGAATAGTTATTACTATTGCTTTATGACTGACAAAGGTGTATGAGTATTGTATGGTTGATTTAGAAGGGGCGAAGATAGTGGTGTGTACAATGATGTGTGGTGATTTTATTTCTAAGGTCGCACGGCTTAATAGTGTGTATTAGATGAGTTACAGATGTTTTAGTAAAGACCAGACAATGACAGTCATGTTTGATAGAGTTAGTCTCTATGTTTTCTATATAACTTACGAGCGATGTGGATTTAGGTTATGTGAGCTTATAGGATGACAAAAGACATATTAAGGAATGTTTTTTTGGGTTGCTAGTCATATGATTGTTGGTGACGTCAAATATGGAGTGTATTCTAGAGGAGACCTATTTGGGGCCGACTTCAGAGATGTAGCATGTATTATGGATTGTGAGCGTGGATTATGGATCTTGGATTATATTTGATGAATTGTAATTCATGTTTACTTGTTATAGGTACCGTGTGTATCTTAGCAAGGGGTTAAATAATTATTTGTATAGTGGTAAATATTAATTGGCTAACCTAATTAATTGTCGTAATATGGTATATATGAGAGATCTTTTCTTTTGAAAAGATGTGTGTATGGAAGAGGTGAATATAGAGATAGAGAAGTGTGGAAGCTGCGAGATTGATTATCTATTGGATGTAGAGAAGAGTTTTTGATTTTCTTACTTCATTAGAACTGACCAAGCAAAGATAGTTGTTATCACACAGTTCATTGGATTGTATATTTTCTATATACACTTGTGTTTCGGATTGTAAGCCCTCCAAGGTGGCTTTAACCTTCTTTCAAAAATGTGCTTGGGTAGTGAGGCCACTATTACTCTTGACTCCTAATAAGGTTTGTCCTTTAACAGGGACTGTGTACTTTAATGCATCAATAAGCTCCTAAAAGGGCTATATCTTTTAACAGCAATATTATACTCTCATTACATTGTTTGTGGGTGCTAATTCCCACTGGGGTTTTACCTTTAACAGGGTTTCCTCGACAACAAAGGATTGTGTTATTTTGTTGGCATTTATTGTGTTATAATTTGGATGAAATTTTAATGTTTATAAAGTTTAATATTTAATAATTTGTCTCAAAATTGATTCACCCCCATCTTAGTTGTGTTTTCGACTATTATTCCTAACAGGACCCCTATGAGATGACCTAGCCAAACAAGGACCCCAAAACTCATTTTTCACTATTTCAAGAAGGAGGATAAAGGGTATTGAAAATGGGTCTTATATGTTAGGGTTGTTTGGGAATTTTGAGAAATATACCCCAAAACCTTATGAATTAGGGCTAATGCAATTAGGTCTCTATTAGGCTTGTTTCCTACAAGGTCGGATTGTGGGGTTCTTGGAGTATAACTAAAGGACATAGGAGCATGAGATACAGTGGAAATAAGGTGATTAAAATTCACACATGGCCTTCTACAAGTCAATGGAAAGATCCTAAGTGAAAGGGTTTGGGTGCTTGATAGAGGAAGTGTAGGGAAAAGGCTCTTGGAAAGGGAGATTGGATCTCCTAGGAAAGTGAGGATTTTTTTTGGAAGAAAGGACTTGGAAGGAGCCCTAAGACAAGTCCTTGAACACTTTGGGAAGGTTGAGACATAGAAGAAAAGAAAGAACCATTAGATGGTTCAAAGATCCTAGAAGATAACTTAGCAAGACAATTTGATTCAAGACCCAAGACTCATTGCATCAGAGTGGTATGAAAGCCAAACATTGATTAGATTTGGTGGATATATGACATAGAAGAATCAGAGGCTATCTTAATGCCTCCAAAGGGCATGACCCAAGATGCTATCAGGAAAATGGTGGAAGAAATACTCTCAGAAGCTAGATTGAAAGGAGAAATAAAGGTAACCCTAGACCACAAGAAGGAGAAAGGTAAAGTGGTGACAAAGTGGGGAGATGAGAAAGATATAGAAGATGATGAAGAGGAAGTTAAGATAGAAAGGACAAAGGAAGACAAGCCAAAGGATCAAAAATTGTTCTTGGATGCCTTCAAATGTATAACCAAGGATAACCTTGAAGGTTTACCCCTGTATAGTGGGAACTTTGATGGAGAGGAGTTGCTAGATGGGATTGAAGCACTAAATAACCACTTTGACTACAAAGAAGTTGTAGAAGAAAAGAGGGTAAATTTGGCTAAGTCAAGATTGAAGGGCTCAACATTATTATGGTGGAATATGATGCAAGAAGAAAGAGTGCAAGAAGGAAAGAAGAAGATTACACCATGGGAGAGAATAAAGATAAGGCTCAAGGCTCAATTTATACCAGGGGGCTATGAAGTGTAGATGCACAAGAAGTTGCAAAACTTAGAACAAAGAGACTTGGATGTAAGGGCCTATAATGAGGAGTTCCATAAGCTCAGTTTGAGGGCTAGGAAACAAGAAGGTGATTAGAGAAGTTAGATAGCTACTTTAATGGACATAGGGAAAACATACAAGATGAAATATTTAGCATCCTCGCCCCTCATACAGTACACAAGTGCTTCCAATTCACACTTAGGGAAGAAGAAAAGATAAGGAGGAGAGGGGAACAAAGCCAAAGAAATAGAGGAGGAAGAAGTTTTAGGGTAAGAGGCACATTTGTTCAAGGAAAAATTTCCCAAAGGTCTGAGGATTCACATACCACAAAGGGTAGTGTAGACTTACAATAAAGGGGTGGACAATTCATAGGCTCATTTAGAGAAAGGAACAATGGAAGGGGAAGATTTGGAAACCAAGGTAGAGGTTCCATTGTTTTCACTGGAAAGTGTTATAACTGCCACCAACTATGACATATTATGATTAGATGTCCTAAAAAAGATACTAGTTCACACATGGGAGAAAGGATAACTCAACTAGTGCAGGAAGAAGATACCCAAAGTGTAACCTCGCCCGTAAGCAAAGCAAGACCTGTCTTGTATGGTGAAAATTTGATGTTGAGGACATTTTTGAAAGTCCCTCAATCTAAGGATCCTCATCAAAGGAAAAGCCTCTTCAAAACCAATTTTAAGTCTCATGGTAAAAATTTTAGAGTCGTTTTGGATTGAGGGTCTACACAAAATATAGTGGTAATTGAAATGGTAGAGAAACTTAATTTAAAAAGATTACCCCATGTGAATTGTTATAAAGTATCTTAGCTTAAGAAAGGGAAAGATGTGGTAGTAGATGAAAAAGCATGGGTAGACTTTGAGATAGGAGAGTATAGGGATAGACTTATATGCTATATCTTTCCTATGGATACATTTCACTTTTTTTTAGGATGACCATGGCAATATGTTGTAAAATCAGTCCATGATGGGGATAAGTACTCCTGTGTTATCACTAAAAATAAAAATAAGTTTCAAATGGATCCACTCCCTGAAGAAGGGGAAGGAAGTCATGTAGTTTATAGTGTCATGTTGTTAAGTGGGAAGGAATTCTTGAGGATTATAAAACACATGAGCGAAATTAGAGATATCACCTCATAGTCAAACCTAAAGAGGAACCCAAAGTAGCACCAAAGGAGAAAGTACCAAAGGAGGTAAATGAGTTAATAGACTAGTACAAAGGCATAGTAGAAGAAGATATTACAGATTCTTTACCACCCATGACTGATTTTAACCATCAAATAGATATCATACCAGGAGCTAACTATCCCAATAAAGCTACCTATAAGATGACACCAAGTCAAAACGAAAAAATTGCCAAGCAAGTCCAAGAATTTCTAGATAAGGGGTTCATAAGGAAGAGCTTAAGCCCATGTGTTGTTCCCACTATGTTAGCACCCAAGAAAGATGGAAAATGGAGGATGCACACAGATTCAAGAGCCATCAACAAGATAACCATAAGATATAATTTTACAATGCCAAGAATAGAAGACCTAATGAACAATTTGGGTGGAGCGTGTTACTTTTCAAAGGTGGATTTGAAATCAAGTTGTCATCAAATAAGGATCAGACATGGTGATGAGTGGAATACCTCCTTAAAGACTAATGAAGGGCTCTATGAGTGGATGGTGATGCCCTTTGGGCTCAAAAATGCACCTAGCACATTCATGAGGCTTATGAATGAAGTTTTAGTAGAATTTCTTGGTCAATTTATCATTTTACATCTTAATTTCACATTATTATTTTTAGCAGAAGCAAAGAGGAGCATATCAAACATTTGGGCTTAGTAATGAAGAAGTTTTAGGAAGAAAAGTTGAGGATCAATCTTCAAAAATGTGAGTTTCTCAAAAGAGAGCTTGTGTATCTTGGTTTTTTAGTTTCCCAAGGGTGTTTAAAAATGAATATCTCAAAATTTGAGGCAATCCTTAATTGGCCAAATCCTAAGACATTTGGGGATGCTAGGAGCTTTCATTATCTAGACTCATTTTATAGGAATTTTGTCACAAAAAATTGTGATGTGTGTGCACCCATACTAAATACCATCAAAGGGGGAACCAAGTGTCAATTTAAGTGGATAGAGGCTACCAATAGAGGATTTGATTTATTGAAACAAAGAGTAGCAGAGTTACTTTCTCTAAAGCTCCCTAATTTTAACCAATTGTTTATTGTGGAGAGTGATGCAAGACAATTAGCCATAGGTGCAGTCTTGAGTCAGAATGAACATCCAATGAACTTCTTTTTAGATAATTTGAATGAAGCCAAGAAAAAATATTCTACCTATGACCTAGAGCTCTATGTCATGGTACAAGACATCAAAAAATAGCATCATTATCTACTTCCCAAAGAGTTTTTAGTTTTCATAGATAACTATGCACTTAGTTTCCTAAATGGACAAGATGAGTTGAACCAGAGACACCTCAATTGGGTTGAACATCTCCAAGAATACACCTTTTCCATCAAACACAAGAAGAGAACATATAAAAAATTGGAAGATGCACTGAGTAGAAGGGTTTTAACAATACAAGAAGTACAAATCCAAAGTGTAGGAACAAAGGAACTCAAGGATCTCTACAAAGGTGATAAGGATTTTGGAGAGATTTATGTTATTTATACTGATTTTACTAATGCTTTTCATGTTGCATATTCAGAGTATATGGTGTAGGATGGTTTTCTCTTCAAAGGACACATTCTTTGCATACCAAAGTGATCCATGAGGGATACTATCATCAAGGAGAAGCACCAAGGTAGTTTGGGAGTATATTTTGGGATTGACAAGACCTTGGAACAGCTTACAAGGTTTTACTATTGGCCAAAAATTCAAGAAGAGGTAAGAAATTTTGTAGAGTAATTTTTTATTTGTTAGAGGGCTAAAGGTGTTAGAGTAATAGTATATTTACCTTTATAATTAAGTCTATCTGATTTAATTATTAAAGGTCACTATTATTCTTTTTACACTTAAGCTTGTCATTTAGGTGCATAATAATTAATATGTTTATTAATTATTATTTGCACAAACCTAGCTTTCTCCGGCTTTAGGGTTTCTCACCTTATAAGCCGCCTTTTTGTAATTATTGTTAATTCCTTTGAGATATACATTTTTACTCTCACTCCGCTGAGATTCTCAAACCCTAGCTCTCTCTCTCTCTTACAGGTTGTTCTACAGCTTTCGGTATTTTGCTTGCAGGTAATCTTGGTTTGCTGTGGATTTGCACATTTGTGAAATCCTACATGGTATCAGAGCCTTCCTGCCGCTGCCGGGGTTGAAGTTATTGAAGCCTGGATTCGAAGACGACAGCCACAGCTTGTTTCTGGGGTTTTCTGTCACTTTGAAGGAGGCATGAGCTTCTGGAGCAGATTGAGCAGAATCTGACACCGCCATTGCGTTCAGAAGGCCCGGGAGAGTCGAATTCATATAAAACTCGACTATATTCGGCCTCCGTGACCCAGAAAAAAAAAATCGAGCCTACTAGGGCCGTACGGCTCGAAAATCGAGAAAATC
>MU224175.1:1195516-1218133 GCA_018584345.1 Thuja plicata
TCTTACTTGCTTGCCTCATCATTCCATCATGTAATCTCTCGATTTCGTTTCATCTCATTTCATGATCAAATGAAGGCAAAAGAGAGTGTTTATATAGAGATTTCAATATAGGTCTCCTAGGGAAATGAAATGGATCCAAATTCAAATTTCACCTTGAATCATGGTCCAATCAAATTTTCCAACTAAGGAGAAAACATATTAATTTGAATATCAGAGAAAACACTTCCGCATTCGAACCTGGGGACCTATTTCAAGTTTTGGACCCCGATAAGCTCCAGATCTGGAAACGGGAACCAACACCTGTCAGGGGACAGGGTCAACCTCTGCCCTTTCCTAGGACAGGGTCAACCTTGAACCTGACCTAGGATAGGGTTGACCTTGGCCCTGTCCTAATTTTTCAGGCAGGTCAGCAGGATGTGACAGAAAAGCTCCCAGGTCAATCGGGGACCTCGGAAGGTGGGGGAATGAGTTAGAGTGTTAAGAAGGTCTAAAAGGCCTAGAGAGAGAGTAATATGAGGCCTAGGAGGACCAATACATAGGTCCTACCTAGAAAGAAGAGCCCTGGAGAGGAAAAATCCAGGAGGATCCATAAGATCCTAACCCTGATTTCACCTAAACATGTAAACATGCAAATCTATTATGCAAACATACTAAACGAGGGTGCTAAACTCATCCAAATGGAAGTGCTTCCATTTTAAGATGATACAGTTACATTGGTGATTTTTCCCATATTTGGTTTCCACGTTAAATCTTGGTGTCACCTGTGTATATGTTATTTGTTTCATGATTTATGTTTCTGCACTTAAATCTCTAAAGTATAATTGCATTGGATATTATAAAGATTACTTTGACACCCGAGTTACAGAAGAATATCTTAATTAACCGAGTAACAGTGTTAAAGTATTTAAGACATCTAAGGAACAAAGGATTTATTTTGGAGTAACTGATTCACCCCTCCCCTCTTAGTTACTTATCTCATTTCCAACACTTAACCCCCCTCTAACCAATTCTATCCTAAACTACCTTAATATGTGTACATTCTCATTTAAGGTAAAAGGGAAAAGAATCTCTAATTTGGGTGGCTTGCCTTCCAATTTGGTGCTTGTCTTATCCAACCTCCCCTTCCACATGTCATCTTTCTTGTGTCCACTTGTCTCTCATCCCCAACACTTATCATTTCATCTTTCCTCAAATAGGACAAGTGGTGTATTTTCATGAGGCCTCACATTCCCTCCATCTCTATAAAATCTTTACATTTTCCTTTAATGTCACCCATAATATTTTATGAAAGTTACTCTACTAGTTTCCATATCTTGCATTTTCATCCATATCTAGCCATCTTGCATCCTCATTACCTTCATCTTTTTTCATCCATTATCTTAGTCTTTTTAGCATCCTCATTGAGCATATTTGAGTGTCCTTCAAGCTAAAAGTGAGCACACATCAAGATCAAAATTAAAGGACAAATCAACATCAAAGAAGCTAATTATTTTATGCCTTATTGCTTTTGTGATTCTTAGTTTTTGATTAGGTGAAAAGCAGGTTTTGAAAGGACCCGAAACCTTAGTCTTTTTTTAAAGGACCAGAAACCTTAGTCTTATTTCTTTTTTGATTCTTAGTTTATTTTAGCATCATATCTTGACTTTTGTTTCTTATTGTGCTTGTTTTAGACCTTGATTTATATAGTATTTTGATCATTTTATTACATACACAATTAGCTGCACATATTTTGGCAACATTTTGTTCCCCTCATACCCGCTACAAAAGTATAGAAAAAAATTGTGTGGATTTGATTTTTTACAACATACCTCTTTGTCCTTTTTCCATCTTTGTCTGACCTAGGCCACGATGTCCAGCTGATGCCTAAGTCATCCCTGCACTACCATCTCTTCTATGTGTAACTTAATTCTAGGGATCACTAATTCACTTCTACTTTTCAACTTGTCTAGCACAATGGATAGTAATTTTTTTTTATTTTCTATATATATATCCCCGTAAACACTATTTTTCACTATCATGGTCCACTATGGCCTTTTGTTTGCACCACTTCCTCCTACAAACTCTTTTTTGAGTGTTGTTTTCACCCTTCTTTTCTTTTTCTGCCTTCTTCCTTATTGTGTGCCTTGGTTCTATTTCATTTGAAATTTCACCCAAGGCCCCTTTCATGCACCCTTTTGAGGGGGAATCACTCACTTATCTTCTATCAATTAACCTAATCACTTACTATTTATTCATCCATCTGGGCATCCTATCAATCCTATTTTTCGTGTCACTTGCATATTTATTTTTCTTTGCACTAATATTATCCCCGTGCCACTATAAAGAGGGGAAAAATGTAAACACCTAAATTTGATTAATTTAATTTAATTTAATTTAATCAAATTAAATCATCCTCTAACTCTTACTCGGTGGCATAATTAATTAAATAATTATGCATTATTTAGTTAATTAATGTCACTTCTCTACACCTAGCTAAATTAATTTAACTAGGTCTCCCTTAGTCAAATTAATTAATTAAATTACTTGATTCATTAATTAATTTATCTCTTTCTTTTATTTCCAATATTCAAATGACCAAATCATTTAATTTGTTTAATTTAATTCCTCTCCTTCCATTTCTTCATTTTTTGAATTAAATTTATTATTTAATTCAAATGATTGCATGTCTCATAACCTTAACCCATCATATAACTCCACCTTAACTAAACTAATCCACTTAACCTCTCCTCCCAACCAATCTTATCCACTTAACCTCCCCTCTGACCAATTCTATCCTAACCTCCCTAAATATGTGTGCATTACCATCTAATTTAAAAGGGAAAATAATCTCTAATGTTGGATGTATTTCCTCCCAAAATGACACTTGGCATCTCTAACCTTCCCTTCCACATGTCATATTTCTTATCGCCACTTATCTCTCCTCCCCAACACTTCTCATTTCATCTTCACTCAATGTGGAAAAGTGGTGCATTGTCATGATCCCTTACATTCCCTCTATTTCTATAAAATCCTTCAATTTTCCTTCACAATTCATCCATAATATCCACAATCTTATGCAAAGTTAGTGTACCAATTTTCATACTCAAGTTTTTAGTATCCATATCTTGCATTTTCATCCATATCAAGTCATTTTGCATCCATATCAAGCCATCTTGCATCATCATTATCTTCATCCTTTTGCATCCATTATCTTGTCTTGTTAGCATCCTCATTGAGTATATTTGACCATCCTTCAAGTCGAAAGTGAGCACACATCAAGATCGTTTAAATAAAAGGACAAATTTGCATCAAAGATGCTATTTAGTTTGCATCTTATTTATTTTTTATTTTGTGCTTCTTAGGTTCTTTTATCATCCTATCTTGATTGTTGTTTTTTATTGTGCTTGTTTTTTTATTGATTTACATAGTATTTTGATAATTTTATTAGACACGCTTGATTAGGTGCACATGATATGGACATATCCATTTTAAAAGAACTTACATGTCATTTTCACTTTTTATATTTCTCTTTTCCAAAAAAACTCCAGATCTCTATAATTATTTATGTTGACCTTCTTGTGTTCAAATATTTGACTTGGAACCAACACAAATTAATATTTAAGGTTGTATTTTTCTTCTAACAAGAGTTAGCATTGCCCAATAAACCTCTCTTTTATGCCTTTATTTTTTCCTCTATCTTAAAATATTACTTATGATAGACTCAATCACTTCTTTATTCCCAAAATGTTTATTTATATTTTTTTTTTCATAGCATGTTAGTAAAATTTTATTTATTATTTCTTCTTTAGCCACATATCTAAAATGTAATATTATTTCTAGATATGTACTTTACTCTCTTTTTACATGTTTCTTAACCACAAGATGTACTATGTATGTCCTTTATTAAATAAAAATTCCATTTGATTTAATATGCATATCTCTTTATCAAATTTTAAAAAAAAAATCAGAATATGTGTGCATGCCTTTGAAATGTTCAAAATAATGTACTTGTCAATTTTTAAATATTTGTGCTTTCTTAAAATATCTCTACAATCATATCTCTCAACATCTTAAAGAGTAAGCAAATATATGCTATCATTTTTTTTTTTATGTGTGTTCAAATCTTGTATTAGTCACACATTCATTTGAATATTATTTAGAGAGAAAGAAAATATATATTCTTTCATGTTATAATAAATCTAACCTATATGAATCGACTTCACATCTTTCATTTTATCTTCTTATTCTTTTAAATATCACTTATCTTCTAAAACTACATATTCTTATTCTCCATTCCCATCTCCATATTTATTTTTCTTTCATGTTTTATAATAAAATTTTACATAGGTATAAAATTTTCTCCTTACCCATATGTCTCTTAATGTTTGCATTTCATAGAATTTTCATAATTCTAAATCTTCATATTTTCAATAGCTTTTTATTTTCAATGGCATATCAATAAGTTTTAATATTCCATGTACAAATGCTTCACTTTATCTACTTTTCAATATTTAATCTTATGTCAGTTCTTAGGTTATCCACACATCCTTATTTTATACTACATAAAATTTGTATTCCCTTTAGGTACTTCCCTGTACTTTTTAATTTGTTTCTTAAACCCCAATTAATCAGGTAGGTGTCTAATAAAATGATAATCTCCATTATTTTGAAAAGCATATCTACTTATCAAATAAAAAAAACATGTATACAATTTGCATATATCCATTTTAGATTAATTCATTTCCTTTTTTAAATTTTTCATTTTTCATTTCAAAAAATGTCTCTAGATGCCTATGGTGTAGGAGCCCCAACTCCATTAAGGCATCCTATACATGTCTTAGAACATTAGGACTTCTTAGCTTGCAATAATGATCAAATTGTAAGACCTAGTGCCAAGATTTGGTGTCTATGAACCACTTGGTCAACTGGTCAAAGGATCCTAAAATCTTCAAATTTATGTTATTTTAGTGCGTAGTGTTTCTTATGATTTTTGGTTCATTTTGGACCCATATACATGTGAGCAAACAAAAGTTGCTCAATGAGAGCAAGAAATGCAAAAATGCAACATTTGCATAAAAAGTTGCATAGCAACTGTTAGGCGAGATGATAACTTTTCAAAATTTTGTTTTAAAACATCCTCTGAATGGATCCATGTTTGAAATGAAGTTTTAACCATTCGGGGACTCCTCAAATAGCTCTTACAGGTCGGTGGAGGAGATGAGGATGTAAATTTTGCAAAATAATTAATAAAATGACCATTTTCCTGTACAACGTGTTGTCTTCTTGTGTATGACCCTATATAGATTGATCAAAGAGGGAGACCAATCAAATGTTGATTTTGGATTAATTAAATCTTTCATTTGAATCTAGTCTGAGCCTCTGAGGCATTGTACAACAAAATTTATAAATATTTTAGTGAAAATTGTCTGAAAACCCTAGATACCTAGGGTTTCCCTAAACAAATGTCTTTTTGTCTTCATTTCACTAGTGGAAAAATCTGAAAATTGATGAAATTAGGGGGATGTATATGTTCTTTTAGATTCCTAAACCATTTTGTAGGTTGGCAGTTGTAGATAGGAGTTTTGAATAAATTTGAGTTGATATCTCGATGTGAACCTGTGAACAAAGAGTATAATTGAAGAAAAAGGCATGTTGGGGTTGAATAAGGCATCTAAATAGAGGATTTGGAGCATTTTAAATATGGAGACCATCCCTAAGTCATTTTTTAGTCTCTACACTCTTTTTGAAAGGTACTTCCTTTGTTAAAATTGTCCTAATTGGGGTAATTAGGTTTACTAAGCCAGTGGTTGTTTAGGCACTGAGTGTTGGATCCACAAGCCCTAACCTAGGGAGAAAGTGTGTCTTTGAAAAGTGCATCCCAAACTATGTTTAGATTTCTTGGTCCTTTGGGAAGTTGGAAAATTAAAGTCTTAAAACTACCTCCATAGGGCTACAAGGGATGATGGTGCCTAAAGAAGGAAGTACCATAACCAGAAGTCTAGAGAAGATTCCAATGGTAGAATTCTATCATGTTGGTCCTGAATTAGACCTAGGCAATTTTTTTTAGCCCCATTGAACGAATTCATATTGCCTCTTATGTTTCACCATTTGATGGTGTACCCGGGTTGGGTAGATGGGTGTATTTCTCCCAAATCAAGCAAAGTAAAAAGTTGTGGTTATTATCTTGGATCCTTTGTGATGAATGTTGAAGTAAGTGAGTATAGATTTAGGGTGTAGAGCCTATGGTTAGTGATCTCTCATAGAGAGTTAAGAAATTCAGTCTTGAAGACAGAAGTTAACATAAGCTCTGCATCAAGTGGTATCAGAGCTTAGGAAGAATCCTAAGGAAGAAAAAGATGTCAAAAGGGGATGGAGAAACTAATCTAAGAATGACTAATATATAATTAGCCAAGCTAGTCATGGAAGAGATGGCTGATAACATGGAAATGAGGGCTGATAACCAAGCCTTAAGAGAAGAGTTGGAAAGACTCAAGGGTAGGATGGAAAAGAGGACAGATGGACACTCTGGAAATGATGAAGAAGGGGATGAAGAAGAATTCCTTGAGAAGGAAGAAGAAGAGGTTCCTGTAGACTAGATACCCCTCCTGAATGCCCTTAAATCCATGGCGAGAAGGACCATGCATGAAAAGATTGATTTGCATGTTTTCAGTGGGAGAATGGACCCTGACTTAGCCATGGACTAGATAGAGTCATTAACAAGTTTCTTCAAATGTGAAGACATACCAAAACATCAAAGTGTCAAGATTGCAAAGTCAAGTTGAAGGAAGGAGCTCTAACTTGGTGGAACTTCATCCAGACTGAAAGGATGAAGAGTTGTAATAATATGATATCAACATGGAACAAGATGATAGCATTGGTTAGAGAAACCTATGTCCCATAAGATTATGGGGTAAAACTCCATAGAAAGAAGTAGAATCTCAGATAGAAATATGTGGATGTGAGCACATATATCGAGGAGTTCCAAAAATTGTGTATGATGGCTAGCACAAAGGAGACAAAAGAAGAGAATTTAGCAAGGTACATAGATAAATTTAAGTTTGCAATCCAAGAATACCTACGTTTGCACACACCATAGATAGTGCATAAATGCTATCAATTAGCATTAAAAGTGGATGATAAAATAAGGAGGAAAGAGCAGAGAAATAGAGGAAGAGGAAATAATAATAATAACAACAAAAAATTTAGAGGAAGAGGAAACTCTATTGGAAGATGACAGTCCCCAAGACCTTTTGGAGACCAAGTACAAGTAGACAAGGAGCAAGGAGAATCAATATTTAGAGGAAACTATAGAGGAAGGAAACCATTTGGAAGAGGAAGGTTTAGAGGAAGAAATAATGGCCCCTTGAAATGTTTCAATTGTAACCAGCTGGGACACCATGGCACTAGATATCCTGAAAAGATGGGGTCAAATCACCAAGGAGAAAGAAGAGTGCAATTAGCCCAAGAAGATAATTGGAGAAACACTTAAAAGGAACTTGAACTAGAAGAAGGCCTATGCCTAATGATGAGGAAACCCTTTAGCAGATGCCCTAAGGTAGGGAAACATCACAAAGAAAGTCACTGTTCAGAACCAATTGCAAAATCCATGAAAGGGTATCTAAACTAATCGTGAATCTGGTTCTACTAAAAATTTTGTGTCTAATGAAATGGTTCATAAGTTAAAATTACAAAAAGTTTGACATCCTTGTCCTTGTAATGTATCTTGGTTAACAAAGGGTCAGCAAACAATTGTGAAATAATAATCTTGGATAGAATTTTCTATAGGTGAGTACAAGAAAAATATTTTATGTGACATAGTAGAAATGGATGTTTGTCATCTACTGATAGGTAGACCATAGAAATACAATGTGTATGCAACTCATAATATTGGGAAAAAAACCTATACCCTTGTTCAAAATGGTATCTCTTTTACAATGAATCCTCTATTTGATACAAAACAAGAAAAAGAGCAAGTAGTCATAGTTGTGGGGGAAAAATAAATAATTGAGCTAGTAAGAGGAACAAATTAGGGAGGATATGTATTAATCCAGAAACTAAAAGATGAAGTATTAGAAGATAAGGACAAGCCTATACCAAAGGAAGTCCAAAAAATACTTGAAACCTATCATGAAGTTGTTGCTAGTGACTTACTCTCATCCCCCCCACCCATAAGACATATAAGCCATCAAATGGACTTTGTACTAGGTGCTTCCTTACCCAACAAAGCACCATACAAGATGACTCCCACTTAGGATGCAAAGATCTCCCAAAACGTGAATGAATTTCTACAAAAAGGTTTGATTCAAAATATTTTAAGCCCATATGCAATCCCATGAGTAGTAGTCCCAAAGAAAGATAGCACATGGAGGCTCTTTACATATAGTAGGGAAGTAAAAAACATAACCATCATGTACAAATTTCCAATCGCAAGGATAAAGGATTTGTTAGACCAATTGGGAAGTGCTTTCTACTTTTCCAAAATTTATTTAAAGTCTGGTTACCATCAAATAAGAATAAAACTAGGTGATGAATGGAAGACAAAATTCAAGACCACAGAGGGTCTCTATGAATGGCTTATTATGCCATTTGGGTTAAGTAATGCACCCTCCACCTTTATGACATTGACGAATGAACTTTTTCATGAATATAATGGAAAATTCCTTGTTTTTTAATCTTGATGATATCTTATTCTTTAGTGGCATTTTGGAGGAACATCGCAAACATTTGGATATGGTGATCAAAAGGTTGCATGAACACAAAATAATGATAAACTTGGAAAAGTATCTTCTTGCAAAAAGAACTTATCTTTTAGGGATTTTTAATCTCCCAAGGGACACTCAAGATGGACCCCTCAAAACTAGATGCTATAGTCAATTGGTCACCCCCTAGGAATCAAGTTGATGTAAGAAGATTTCATGGTTTGGATACCTTTTATAGAAAATTCATTAAACAATTTAGTCATGTGTGTGCACCTAGGCTTGATACAATTAAAGGTGGAAAGAAAATTATTTTTTTTGGACTAAGGAGGATAATAATGGATTTCAATACTTAAAATCAAGAGTATCACAATATCCTTTACTCACACTCCCTGGTTTTCATAAAGTATTCACGGTTGAAAATGATGCAAGTAACTTGGCGATAGGGGAAATCTTAAGCCAAGATGGAAAACCAGTGGCATTCTTTTTAGAAAAACTAAATGATGCAAAGAAGATATACTCCACTTATGACTTAGAATTATATTCTATGGTGCAAGCCCTCAAGAAATGAAGGCATTACCTTTTTCCCAAAAAAAATTTCATAGGCAATCATGCACATAGTTTTTTAATACTCAAGACAAGTTAAGCGTCAATCATATTAAGTGGATGGAAAAACTTCAAGCCTATTCATTTTCAATCAAAAATAAGAATGGTGTAGCCAAAAAAGTGGCTAATGCATTAAGTAAGAATGTTTTTTTGGTGCAAGAGGTACAAATAAAAAGCATTGGAATAAATGCTCTACAAGATCTCTACATTGGGGATCAATATTTTGGTGAGGCCTATGAGGTATGTAAAAAACTTGTGGAGATATAACATACCAATTTCTATGATTTTATGATTCAATATGATCTACTCTATAAGGGAAACCAATTATGCATCCCTAAATTCTCAATGACGGACAACATCATCCAAGAAAAACATTATGGAGGAATGAGTGGTCACTTTGGTTTGGAGAAGATATTAGAAGTAGTCAAAAGACATTGTCATTGGCCCAAGATGCAAAATGACATCTTGTGTCATTTTCCAAAAATCCAAGGGTGTTTCAACCAACCAGGCACTTTACCAACCCTTACCAATACCCTCCAAATCATGGAAAGCAATTTCAATGGATTTTGTTATGGGGTTATCAAGGACTAAACAGGGGTTTGACAAAAAATTTGTAGTGGTTGTTCTTTTTATTCAAATGGAAAGATTTATTGCATATAAGAGCAGTCATGATGCATCACACATTGCACAATTAGTTTTTAAGGAATTTCTTAGAATTCATGGCTTACCTCAATCCATTGTCTTAGATAGAGATGCAAAATTTTAGGGTTATTTTTGGAGAACTTTGCATAAGAATTTGGGAACCAAATTGCAATTTAGTTCTTCCTACCATCCTAAAAAATATGTTCAGACAGAGATAGTCAATGGGTCCTTGGGAAACCTCCTTAGATGTCTCACAAAATAGTATGCACAAAACTGGGATCTCCTTCTACCACAGGCAGAATATGCTTTTAATGACTCTATAAGTAGATCGACAGGAAGAACACTTTTCCAAATAGTATATGGTCTACATCCAATGGGAAAAATGGAGCTAATAAATATCCCTAATGATCTCAAAGCCAGTGCTCAAGGGGAAGAACTAGCAAAAATGATAAAATAGATACAAGAATAAGTGAAATACAATTTAGAACAGACTGTCCAAAAGTATAAAGCACAGGAAGATAAAAAGGGAAGAGAAGTCCACTTCCAAGTGGGTGAAAAAGTATGGGATTATCTGAGAAAGGAAAGACTCCCTAAAGGACATCATACCAAGATTCAAATGAAGAATATTGTACCCTACACAATCTTTCACAAATTTGGACAGAATGCATATAAAATCACATTGCCACCCACACTTTCCATTTCTCCAATATTTAAAGTCACTCCCAGTCAACCCCTTCTCTTAGGAAAGATCCTTCAAACCAAGTTCCTCAAGAAAACCATAAATATCACCTACCTACAATACTTAGTCAAGTGGAAAGGACTTCCAGATATTGATGCCAGATGGATAACTGAACAAGATATCATAAAAAATGACTTCACTTTGGACCAACTCACCTCAAATGGGAACTTGATTTCTCTTTAACCAGGGGAGTATGGTGTAGGATCTACGACTCCATGAAGTCATCCTATACATGTCTTAGAAAATTAGGATTTTGTAGCTTGGAATAATGATCCAGTTGTAAAACCTAGTGCCAAGATTTGGTGTCTATGAACCACTTGGTCAACTATGGTCAGTAGATCCTAAAATCTTCAAATTTATGTTATTTTTGTGTTTTTAGTGTTTCTTAGGATTTTTGGTCCATCTGGGGCCTATAGAAATGTGAGTAAACAAAATTTTCTCAACCAGAGCAAGAAATGCAAAAAAATAAAGCAAAATTCACATAAAAAGTTGCATAGCAATTTTTAGGCGAGATGACAAGTTTTTAAAATTTGGTTGTAAAACATCCTCCCAATGGATCTATGTTTCAAATGAATTTTTAAATATTGGGGGGACTCCTCAAATAGTTGTTACAAGTGGGTGGAGGAGATGAGGATGTAAATTTTGCAAAACAATCAATAAAATTGACCATTTTCCTGCAAACATCATGTTCTCTGGTTCTATACGACCCTGTACAGATTGATCAAAGATGTAGACCAATGACATATTGAATTTGTCTTATTTATCTTTCATCTGAGTCTAGTCTAAGCCTCTGAGGCATTATACAATGAAATTTATAAATAGTTTAGCGAAAAGTGTCTAAAAACCCTAGTTACCTAGGGTTTCCATAAACAAATGTATTTTTCTCTTCATTGCGCTGGTGGACAAATCTGAAAATTGGTGAAATGAGGCAGATGTATATATTTAATTTTAGATTCCTAAACTATTTTGTAGGTTTTTGGTTGCAGATAGGATTGTTGAATGGATTTGGATTGATATCTCAATGTGGTAACCTTTGAACATGGTGTAGGAGCACCTAAGGTTAGAAACATTTCTAGGATAGAAAGCATTTTTGGTTTATAAGGTGTTTTGTTCCACCATTCTTGTAATGACCATGGTCAATCAGTGAACAAACACCATGGTTTCTTAATAGTTGTTTTCTAGTTAAAGTGTGTGTTTAGGTAGCTTGTAAACATCTAGAAATCCAACAAGGCTCTAGCAGCTGAAATTGTTGAATTGCCACTAAATTATATGGTGCTCGGGAAACTCTATTGCTCAGGAATGCTACTTGGGAATCTTTCTCAGTTTACACTAGGTTTCTTGGGTATGTTGTGCAGAATGCTTGGGAATGTCACTCGATAATGTCTCTCAGGTTACACTTGGTGCTCAGGGTTGTTACTTGGTGATGTTGCTTGGGGTTGCTTACGGATTTTGGGTTGTTTACTGGTGCTCAGGTATTGAAGGAAAAGTTTACTTTGACTCTTAGGACTGGTGCATGGTAGTGGCATTTTGTTTCTCGGTTATGTCGGTTAACGTCTGAGGAAATGTGGGATGTGATGTTTGTGACCAGCTGGGTCAACTGCAATGGCTCTCATCGCGTTGTTTTTTCTTTGATGTGTAGGGACACCTATTCCAATGATGGGAGGGTCATTTATGGCTCGACCATGCCTTTTGTGAAAAAGTGGTTGAAGTTGTTAAAGAGCACGAGATATTTTGGAGATATTTTTGAGGGATAGATATATAGTTAGAAGTTAGTATTTGATAGAGTTAGGAGAGTAGATAGATAAAAGATCAAAAAAGTATTATACATGTAATAGATTTAGATATCAATACAGAGAGTAATTTGGCACTTTATTCTATAATCTGTTATGTTTTCTTTGTGTAATATGCTCATTTTAGTTCTTCATGTTGAATCAGTCGGTTTAGCTTGGAGAATGAATCTATCCTAATAGATTCAATAGCATGAGATAGTATCTTTACGGTGAGAACCAGATCTAGAGAACTTAAGGTGAAGATCTTAGTGACTTCCTCAAGTTAGGGTTTGATAATACCCTATAAGTTGCATTCAGAGACCTAGAAGCAAAGTCAGGCTGACTGTTGGTAGCAACTAGACTTTGGATCTACATCAAATTGGTATCATAGCAAGTTAGAGAATTGGGCTTGTGTTTTTTGGGTGTGTTTTTCAGAAGATTCTGTAAATTCATCTAATATGATGTCTAATGCAAAGATGGCAAGAGATTTCAGAGAACACAGAGAGGAGAACAGACTCATGAAGGAGAAGTTAGCCTTAATGGCATGCAAGTTAGAAATAGTACAACTTCAAACTACAGTAGTCAATGAAACCATGAGAGAAGCTGATGAGAAGGGTAAATTAATGGCTGAGGAGGACATGATTCTAGATCTAGACCCTGTGCTTCAAGAAGAGTCATTCTTGAAAGCTTTAAAGGAAATTATTGGTAATTCCTTAGAAGATGTGCCTCTATTTAGTGGAAATATGGATCCAGAATTAATTATGGAATGGATAGAAGGTCTTGAAAATCACTTTGATCGTGCTAGTGTGACTAAAGCTTAGAAAGTCTGAATAGCCAAGACAAGACTGAGAGGAGTTTCTCTCACTTGGTGGAAATTTGTCCAAGATGAAAGGGAAAAAGGAGGAAAGAACCCCATAACTAGTTGGAAAGGTATGGTGGCAAAGATGAAGGAAACTTACCTTCTTGATGATTATGAAGTGCAGTTGCACAAGAAAAGGCAGAAAGACTTAGAAGTCAATGTATATACAGAAGAGTTTCATAAACTATGTTTAAGGTCCAATGTGATGGAAGATGAAAGCCTAAAAGTGGAAAGATATGAGAATGGCCTAAAATAAAGTATTCAAGAAGAGATCACTCTCTTAAGCCCCAAGACTCTACACCAATGCTATCAACTAGCTCTCAAGGTAGAAGAGAATTTCAAGAAGAAGAAAGACAAATAGTAGAGGTAGAGGAAGAGACAATAGAGGTCATAGAGGAGGATATGGAGGAAAGAATCCTAAAGCTAAGAATCAGAGTGAGTCCAAACTCACACAGAATCAAGGAGAATCTAGTAGCACTAGAGAGGTGGTTACAATCGAGAAAGAGGTTGAAGTAACAGTTCAAGAGGAATAACTGATAACCAAGGAAGACTATCTTACTTCTCTTTGATGAAGTGCTATAACTGTCAGCACTATGGGCATCTTGCATATCGGTGTCCTGAAAAGAGCTCTGCTTCACAAGGTGAAGAGAAAAGAGCTAACTATGTGGAAGAAGAGTCTTCTAGTAGCAAGGCTGCAGAAGTCCCCATAGTATCAGAGATGGGAGAGAATTTAATGGTTCGGAGAGCACTCCTCAAAGAACCCATCAAATAAGAGCCAATCCAAAGAAGATCTTTGTTTTGAGTCAACTGCAAAGTACTCGGTAAGGTCTGTAAAGTTATCATAGATTCAAGTTCTACTAATAATATAGTTTCCTTAGAAGCTATTGAGAAGTTAAAATTGACAAGGATACCTCACACTAATCCCTATAGATTTACTTGGTTGAATAAAGATCAACATGTAATACTCAATGAATGAGCTTGGATATAATTTTCCATAGGGAGGTATAAGGATAGAGTTTTGTGTGATGTCCTACCCATGGATGCATGTCATCTACTATTAGGTAGACCTTGGCAATTTGACTGAGTTGCAGTCCATGATGGAGTTAAAAACTCCTATTCCTTCA
Organism: Thuja plicata; assembly: GCA_018584345.1. NCBI lineage: Eukaryota > Viridiplantae > Streptophyta > Pinopsida > Cupressales > Cupressaceae > Thuja > Thuja plicata. The sequence goes on from MU224175.1 coordinate 1,209,931, forward strand.
TGAAGGATGGAATAAATTTTAGGGTATAGTCAACCTTGGAAGAAGAGAAAGAAAAGAAAAGAGGTCCCAACCTACTTTTGGTCGGTGAGAAATAATTCTTAAAGACATTGGAAGAAGAAGATGGAGTAGGCTTTGCTTTGGTTTTCAAACCAAAAGGTGAAAAGGGAAATAAGAGGGAAGAGTTTCCTTTAGAGATCCAAAGGTTATTAACTCAATACCAAGCCATAGTTAGTGATGGTCAACCAGTTATCCTACCACCTGAGAGATCTATTAGTCACCAGATTGAATTTATTCCAGGAGCCTCACTTCCTAATAATGTTTCTTATAAGATGACCCCACAGCAGAATCCAGATATTTCTATCCAAATTCGGGAACTAATTGACCAAGGTTTGATTAGAGAGAGCATTAGTCCTTGTGTTGTTCCCACAGTACTATCCCCAAAGAAAGATGGTACTTGGAGGTTGTGTACCGATTCCAGGGCTATAAACAGGATAACTATCCGGTATAGATTCCCAATCCCAAGGATAGAAGATTTGATGGATTGTCTTGGTGGAGCTAGGTATTACTCCAAGATAGATCTTAAGAGTGGATATCATAAGATAAGAATTAAAGGGGGAGATGAGTGGAAGACTTCTTTTAAGACTACTGAAGGACTTTATTAATGTCTTGTTATGCCTTTTGGGTTTTCAAATGCCCCAAACACATTTATGAGATTGATGAATGAGGTTTTAAAGGACTTCATTGGAAAATGGGTTGTAGTTTACTTAGATGATATCCTAGTGCTCAAAAAAACAAAATATGATAATCTTAGACATCTACAAATGGTAATGCAAAGATTGCATGAAGAAAAGTTGACAATCAACTTGGAAAAGAGTGAGTTCATGAAGCAAGAGTTGGTATATCTAGGTTGTGTTATCTCAGAGGGTAACTTGAATATGGATATCAGCAAGGTGGAAGAAATCTTGAATTGGCCTACACCAAAGTCAGCTATCGAAGTAATAATCTTACATGGTTTAGCACAATTCTACCAAAAGTTCATCAAACAGTTCAGTGAAATCAATGCACCTATTTTAGATACCATCAAAGGAGGTATGGAAGCCAAGTTCAAATGGAATGAGAAGGCTAATGAAGGATTAATGATTGATTGTGAGTCTTAGTTTAAATTTCTCCATTCAATCTAGTATCTTTCTCAAGTCTTCAATGTGAGTTGTTCTTATTTTTGACTTGGCCAATGTATCATCAACATAGTCCTCTATGTTTTTGTGTATCATTTCACAGAAGATTTTTTTCATTGCTCATTGATACATAGCTCCAACATTATTTATCCCAAATGGCATGACGTTCTAGAAAAATGTTCCCCATGCACATGTAAATGGTGTCTTTTCTTGGTCCTTAGGAGCAATCTTTATTTGGTTATAACCTGAGAATCCATCCATGAGTGAATACATTTGATATCTTATTAGGAGATCTATAATCATATCAATATTTGGCAATGCAAAATCACCTTTAGGACAAGATTTTTTTAAGTCCCTAAAGTCTGTGAAAATCCTGATAGACTTATCTATTTTAGAAACTGGTACCACATTATAAATCCATCCTACATAAGTGATGATGTACCCTTATGAATCCATCCTTTAAGAGTTTTCCAGCTCCACTTTGACTAATAATACCACATGTGGGTGCATTTTTCTTAGTTTTTGTTTGACAGGCTTAATTCCAGGAGCTATAAATAAGTGATGCATTATTAACTCAAGATCGAGTCCAGGCATATCAATATAAGACCATGCAAATTTGATCTTCTTCTCTTTAAGGAATACTATAAACTATATCTTTTCTTCTTCTGATAATGATTGTGCTAGGTGAAAAAAATGAGGATCTTTTGTTGTTCCCAAATTAACTGGTTGTGTAGGCTCTATCAGTACTAAAGATCTTTCTTGAAAGTTCTCAGGGAGGATATCAAGAAGCTCATCTTTTGGCACCTCTGGGAGGTTTTCACCATCAGATACATCTTTTATTTTTACTATTTTAGAATCTGGTAATGCCACAATGTGATTTTCACCATCAGTTCTTTGTTTCTTTTTATTTTTCAATTTGTGACTAAGAAACTTGATATCCTCCTCTGTCAGGTTCACACTCCTTTCGTTGGTGGAAGAAGGATAGGGTTCACAAGCATTTAGATAACATGCCAAAGTATATTCATTGGGAAAGTTCATGATAGGAGTAGGTTCTGAATTGGTCCAATCAATAAGGTCAAGATTTACCAAGGATAATGATTCATAGTTTTGTAAGGACAACATCACATCAACTTCAAGACTATTAACTGATAAGACATGTTTTGTTAAGTCGGCTTCTATAGCGTTTAGATCCTGGAGAATCAAATTTTCATTATTAGGGTCTTCATTATTAATATGTGGACCTAACTCTAGCGACTCATCAGTTGAGATTTATCTTTATTCTATTATCATATTGAAACTCATATCTTGTATCCTTTCAAGTTCTTATAGACCTAGTAAGACACCAGTGTCTTCATGAATAATCCTAGGCATTACTATCTCATCTGATTTTGTGACAATAGTAGTGTTATGGGAAGTGTTAGAACTTTCCACACTCTCCAATAGAGGTGCAAATTTATGGATTACATCTACTTCAATATCCATGGTAGAATAAAACATGTGATCCCATTTATAATCATGTCAGTTTGTGATTTCGTCATTAGATCTATTTAAAAACTCAGCTATAGTTACCTAATGTACCCTATTAGCCATTTTTGGATCAAAGTGTGGTAAATCTAGGACATGTGAAATTGTCACCAATCGCCCCTAGTTAGGATGTACATATTTTTGTTGGGGTATTTCTTCATGAGTTTCTTCTAGTTGTTGGACTTTTGGAGAGTCTTCTTCTTCTTCTATTTATTGGACATTAGCTTGTGACAACAAAGGAACATGATGCTTTAGTTGTGCTAAAAAAGTAGGTACATATCTTTCTCCTTGATATTCTTGGTCCTTTGTACCAATGTGTAGTAATCTTTCATATGTCCAAGGTGATGACATGTAACTGATTGAATGTTTGATGATATTAAGTTGATGATCATGCAAGGCATTAAATCAGTTAATGTATTGTATTATCATTGATGTCAACTTGACATAATCTGTACGGTCATGAATATACTGCCAAAGACTTCAAAGAACTCATGAATCAAGACTATGCTAATCAGTAATGCATACAAGTCAAGTATTCACTAAGTGACTGTATACACTGACAAAGTGCACCCAACGGACAGAGTAAAAGAACAAAGTCACAGTGATACCTGACAAGGAAATGAATAGCATTACCGATGAGTAGAATTTCAGTGTTTTCCGACAGACGGAGATCACAAAGCTAACTAGAGTCTCAACAATAGAATAGTCAGTTATCACTGATGACTAACTAAAGTGGTGACCGACAGAACAGAGAGTTCAGAAAATGACAAAATATCTAGCTGGTAGAGCTAAATATAGACTTAACTGGTTGTCTACTTTGTTTTATTAAACCAAAGATAAGTGATTGATTTAAAGACGATTTGTATAGTTGGAAAGAAGATATCTATGAGACAAATCAATATTTATGCTTTAAATCTAATTGGATGGATTTTTTATCACGCCAAGAATCAAGAATCAAGAATCAAGAACCAAGAAATAATGAATATTATGTCTATATAAGATACAAGATTAATTCATTTTCAAAAAGGGGATGAAGGGGAGTAAATAAAAAGAGGATGCTGAAGAGAAACTGATGAAGAACAACTTCATGCAGTGTTGATCAATCAAGATTAAAGAAGATCTAAAGAATTTTGCAGACACCGAAGAACAGTGAACACAACATCATAGAGTAGAAAGTGTGGAGCACAAAGGATTGAATTGATACATTGGTCAGAGAGGTAATGTACTTAAATAGATCTGAAAATCTAGAATTCAAGTTGCAAGATGAACATGTCATAGTGTTTCATTTTAACCATTCAAGCATCAAGTCTCTTAACCGAGCAAGACTTAACCATATTCTATATATTGAGGTACATCTCAAGGAGTGCCAAAAAGGTTGATTCATGAAAGTAGCATTGGACTTGCCTGATACCTATTGACAGTCCAAGAAAGAGGCTGATTCAAGGATGGTAGCAATAAATGCCCGATACTAAGTGAAAACCTATATGTATAAAATCCTCTAACAAGGTCGCACTTAGCAGTGTGTTTATAACCTTTAACAGGGTCGGCTCTTAATAGGGCTCACTTCAAAAGAGTGAAATTATGGGGTACTAGTCCCAGTGGTTTTTCCCTTAACAGGGTTTCCACATTAAAATTCATTTGTTATGTGTGTATGATTCATTTATTATGTGTGTATGATTCATTTATTTACTATTCTGTATCTTACATATTTGATTTTGGGTTTATTGGTATACTCTACATTTTTACTATATTTCAGTAAATAGATGGCTGCTTATCGGTAAACATACAAAAGAAGGTTTGACAGAGCAATCCGACAAGTAGTAAATTGATATAAGTAATTCAAGGCACTCATCTTGTAGGATGGAAGATAACTTGAGATATAATTTTATGGTCATAAGTTTAAAGGGTTGATTTAAGGATTATTTTTTTATTCTACTAATTCACCCCCCCCCCCCTCTCAATTANTTCTACTAATTCCCCCCCCCCCCCCTCTCAATTATTACTAACAATTGGTATTAGATCTTGTGTGCTTAGAAAGAAAGGTTTAAAGACCTAAGCTAAATATCACAAGATGAACAAATGAGATGTGCCTAAGTTGAACAAAGATAATTTTGCTCCATGGCAGAGAAGAATAAGACACTACTTATCAGGTATTGGTAATGATGTTACTCAATACTTAGAAACTGAATATGTGTTTCCCACAGGAGCACCAATAGTTGAACAAATGAGAGAGAATCATGAGAACAATGGCATGATGATAGAGCTTGCTTCCTCACTCTCTGATGTTGAATTTGAAGATGTCAAAGACTACAAAACTGCAAAGCAGATGTGTGAAAAATTGAAGCTTGTACATGGTGGTGACAAAAATGTTTTGAGAGCCAACACAGAAATCCTTAGAGGAAAGTTTGATGATCTCAAAATGAAAGAAGGTGAAAACATCACTTAGTACAGCACAAGAATCAAAGAGGTAGTCAATGCTATCTGAGGAGTTGGAAGTATACTAGAAGAAGATACAGTGGTAAGTAAAATTCTAAGAACATTACTGCCTACTTATGCTATTAGAGTATCTGCCATTGAAGAAATTAGAGTAGTAGAAAATAGCAATGTCACTCTAGACAGTTTGATTAGAAGACTGATTTCATTTGAGATGAATAACTTTGATAATAGTGTCTTACCAAATATAGAGTCTGCATTCAAAACTTCTATGAGAATAAGTAAATCAAGTCATAAAAACACTATGAAAAAAGATAGTGAAAGTGAAAGTGAAGAAGATGATCTTGATGAAATTGAAGCACTTATGGCTAGAAGAATGCAGAGAGGCAAAGGTAAATTATCACTTGTTTGTTTTAATTGCAAAGAAATTAGACACTTTGCTACAAGATGTACTAACAGAAGAAAAGATGATAGAAGTAATGATAGATCATTTGAAAAGAAGTCTGACAAAGGTGATTACAGAAGCTACCAAAAATCAAAAAGAAGAGATACCTGAGACTATAAGGACAAAGGAAAGAAGGCTAGTTACCTAGAAAAATGAAAATATGCTGACACTGACACCGAATCTGATGAAGACATCAAGATGGTATTTGTAGCAGTAAAAGATGATTCAGATGATGATGAAGAAAGGTATGTAGAAACAGCTCTCATATACAAAGTTAACAAAAATGATGTTTGGATCATAGATAGTGACTGCACTCACCATATGACCGGTGACAAGCTAAATTTTGAGACTTTTGAATACAGTAAAGGTGGTTTAGTACGAATGGGTAATGACACACCTTGTCCAGTTGAAGGTAGAGGAACAATAATCTTGAATAGCCAGATAAAATGTGAAAATGCTTATTGGGTAAATGGATTGAATTATAATCTATTGAGTGTTTCTCAGTTGAATAATTCAGGTCACAAAGTAGCATTTGAAAATAATCACAAAGTAGCATTTGAAAATAAGAACGAAAGGATCTTCAATAAATCAGGAAATATAATTGGTACCAGTGAGCAGACAAAAGGTAACTTATTCTATCTGAATGATACTGACACCACTTGTTTGATTGCTACAAATGAAGACATGGTTGTGGCACAAAATATTGTGTCATGTGAATTTTGACAACAGGATAAATATTAGCAAAAAGAGAAATGTCAAAGGATTACCAATGATGACCAAGCCCGACAACATCATCATGTGTAAGAATTGTCAAAAAGGTAAAATGACAAAGTCTAGTTTTAAAAGAAAAACCCATACATGTGATGCAATTCTAGAATTAGTCCATACTAATTTATGTGGACCAATGAGAACAAAGAGTTACTATGGAGATAGATATTTTATTCTCTTTGTTGATGATTACTCTAGAATGATGATAGTCATGTTTCTAAAAGATAAATCAGAAGCATTTAAGATGTTTAAATGGTACAAAGAAATGGTTGAGAAGAAAAGTGGTAAGGAGTTAAAATGATTAAGATCAGATGGAGGAGGGGAATTTATTTCAGATAAATTCACTAGCTTTTGTAATGAGCATGGAATCAAAAGACAGGTCTCTGCACCAAGAACACCACAACAAAATAGAATTGCTGAAAGAAGGAATAGATCCATAGTTGATTGTGCAAGGAAACTGATGATATAAAAAGGCATCACCCAAATCTTCTAGGGGGAAGCTGTCAGTACTGCTATTTATATGTTGAACATAGTATAATTGAAGAAAGACACCAAAAAGACACCTTATGAGCTATGGTATGGATACACACCCAATGTAAGTTATTTCAAAAATTTTGGCAATTAATTTTATATCTAAAAAGATGATAGAAATGGAAAACTTGACTCCAAGAGTGATGAAGGAATATTTTTAGGGTATTCTACCAAGATCAAGGCTTATAAATGTCTAAACAAAGCCTCTAACAAAATTGTTGAAAGTGAAAATGTAAAGATAGATGAATTTGTAGAGAAGAATGAAAAGGAAAGCACTAAAGAACTAGAGGACTACAATAGATTAACTTACAATGAGAAAATTGACACTCTACTTGACCAACAATATAGAGCTCCCGAGCAACAGATCATTGCACCCGACAATCAAGCTGCTAATACCAATGGTCGAAATAATGATCAAAATATGTTGGACTCAATGGGAAGTAGTACTAAGAGAGGAGGGGTGAATCAGTACCTCTAAAACTTTTAACACTTTACCCAATTTATCATTAGTGATCATTCAATTCTGATTTACCAACCATTATTGTTATTCTTTCTTATGTATACATTGTTTGTTAACAATCTTTACAATCATCCATAGAAACATTCATGAAATTAACAAACACATAACACAAGATATGATATCGCAGAAAACTCTTGTTAGGAAGTAAAAACTACGGTGGGGATGGCACCCACAAAACTTCACTATCTGCAGAATGGAAGGGACCCGGTTAAGGCTTAGAATTTTATCACTTCTGATGATCTACCCTATTAAGAGTATTAAGGTGGAGACCTATTAAGATCTACTCTGTTAAGAGCTTCAGCAACATTGATTTAAGTGTGCACTCAGTTATAACATTTACAATAGGACGGTTAAGCCCACCTTTCTTGAAAGGATTTCATTAGTGTACTACACTTGTTAGAATGAGTACAAATGTTGACCTGACTGTATGCAATCTACTATTGCTGATTTATAGATCTATTAAAGCTTTTACAATAATGATATCACCTTAAGTTATTGATGATTACCTTTTCTCTGCTTGTCAGTAGCCTCTGTTTTGTTCTTAAAAACTTATTTGAATCTATTTGTGTTCTTCTACATGAATTCTCTGTTTGGTATTTAGTTTCTCTCTATGGCTACTTTATTCATTAAACAACAACTATTCTTAATGGTTTGAGCACCTATTTATACAATTTTTTGATCTATCTTGGAATTCATGATTTACAATGTTAACTCTCAGATCCAAGGTTTACAACTTGACCTTGATCTTTAGTTTGCATGTTTTAAAATAGTAAAATGAATTAAAACAATAAAAATTACATTGCTTCC
>MU224175.1:1218183-1244942 GCA_018584345.1 Thuja plicata
CAATGTTAACTCTCAGATCCAAGGTTTACAACTTGACCTTGATCTTTAGTTTGCATGTTTTAAAATAGTAAAATGAATTAAAACAATAAAAATTACATTGCTTCCTCCACACATAATGGATTAAAAAACAAATCAAGAAGTTATAAATACAACTTCAGTGATTTATCTGACTTGGAAAGTCAGATCCACTTTGTGTGGGATGTAACTGATTGTCGGTTCTTGGCTGTCGGTTTGAACTTGCAGTCTGTCAGCATTCCTTAACTGAACTATTCGTCAAGTTCCCTGTATCTGTTGGGTTCCTCTCTTTGCTATTCATCGGGTAGCACTGTCGATGCTTCGTCGGGTATCCTTATCCTTTTGTCATTGGGTAATCTTAGTGTTGGATAGTGTTGTTCCCTGTCTATTAGTTTAGACTAAACCAATGGTGCAAATCATGTTTTTCTCTAAGTATACTAATGGAAAAATATAATTCCTTCAATCTCCCCCTTTGACTTTAGTATAAAAAAAAATTATATGTGCATAATACTAAAATTATTACACCATGTTTATTTCCTTGTCATAATATGACTCCCCCTTTCTATGTGCATCGGTATAGTGTATATATATGTACATGTATACTATTTGATTGTTGTATGTACATTATTTTCCCTTTCTTTTTCTTCTGCTATACATTATTTCCTCCTTTTAATTGAGGTGATGTACATATCAAATTCCCCCTTTCTTTTATACTGATGACAAAAATGTACAACTTACAAAATGTCAAAAAATTATGAGAAAAATGTGTAACTTACAATGTGTCAAAAACATTAGAATGGGTAAGTTTGATATCTTCTAGTAGTTTCTCCCATTGTTCTTTCAATTGTTCGAGTGCCATATGTTGCAGCTTGAGTCTTGTGTGCATATCAAAAATGTTATCTAGGACAGGCATTTCAGGGGTGGCAATCAGTGTATTTGCCTGTGTCATATTTTGTTGCAACAGTGTAAGTGTCGGTAAGAGCTTAACTTGTAGCTCATTGACTTCATCTCTATATTTCATTTTTGCAAATTGAATGTCATGTCTCTGCTTCCTAGCCTGTATTATTTGTTGTTTGTGCAATTTAAGTGCTTCTGCTATGTTGGCTAGACTTTGTGCACTAAACTGAAGATCAACATCTATTTTTGCTATCTTGTCAGTATACTCCTTAGTGAGTTGATCTAAGGTGCGCAATTTCTTAATTAAGGTAACAACTTCTGATAAAAGTGGTTCAATTGCACTTACCAATTCAGATAGCTTGACCTTTTTGAGTGCCACTTCCTGGCTTATTTTCTTTGCGAGCTTGAATTCATACTTTTTTTCAAGTCTCTCTTCCATAGTTTTCTTCACATCAGTATTCTAAGATGTTATTGCATCTGTGAGTGTTACCAGTTGATCAATTATTGGAACTTTCTGATCAATGTCTGTGTCTGGTACAATTTGTTGAAGTATATCTCTTTCTACTTCAAGTACCATAGCCTCTTTTTCTGCTTGTTTCATCTTGTCTTGAGTGGATTTCCTCTCACAGAGCTTTGCATATTTTGTTAATGTTGTAGGATCCAATGTTCTTAGATCACAAATTGGAATCTCAATTATTTCATCCAGAGTTACTAGATTTTTTTTATTTCCTTTCTTCTTCTTTGAGATCTTAGGAGATGCAGATGTATGAACCACTATAGCTAGTTCATTTGTGCACTCTGAGTTGCTTGGTGAAGGTATTGTTGATGAAGCATCTTATGTTTTCTTCTCATTTTGCACATGTTGGTTATGTGAATATGTCTCTTCATTTACCTTGGGTGTTTCTGCAGAATATGCTCCTGATTTCTTTTCAATCTCATCCTTCTTTCCTTATTCTCCTTTCTCTAAAGGCTTGTCCCCTATTTCTTTTTAAGTTCCTTCCCTATTCTGATCAGTAGAATATTTTTGATCATCAATTTCAGCTTTCTCTGCAGGTGTATCTATAGTTTCTTTACCTTCTCCTTCACCCTTGTCCTTGGGTGTGCTTGTTTCTTTTTCAATTGATCCTTCATTTCCCTCTAGTATGTTTATTGCCTTCATTTGGACATGCATATTACTTTGTGTTTTTTCTTGGGCTTTGTCAATATTGATGTCATGTTCATCGGTAATGTCCTTGTCAACAGTGACATTCTCATCTTTCTGTATGGATTCTGCAGGGTCTTGCACTTTTGAGTGCATGATTGAAGTGTCCTGCACTTCTTCATCTGTAATATCAATTATCTTATCATCTGATGTCTTTAGTGCTTGATGACTTTGTTGATCCTTGAGTGTGATAAATATCACATCATCTTTCTTCTTGGGATCATTTTTGGAGTCATAATGAGTGATATCTTGGATATTATCATCCATGCCTGTATCTAAGTTACTAGGCTCATCATCACTTTCTTTATTGTCCATAGAAATATGTTGAGTACTTGCATTATCTAACTCCTCCTCTCTGTGAGGTGTGTTATTGCTTCTCAACACTTTTTGATTCTGCCGGTAGATCTAGGAGATGTCTCCATTTGGTCTATGTCATCGAATCTAGTTCTATAAACTTTCTCTCTAGTACTTTGTAAGCCCTTATTTTGGCTACAAATTTACTTGAGTGTTTCTTTAGTACTTCTTGTATTTCTTCAAACTTGGATTCAGGAGGCATCAATCTTACAAGAATTCTTTCACTTTCTTCTCTTTCTGTTTGTAAGTCATATGACCATTGTTGATATATCCCTTTTCCTAGCTCCTCGGGTATTTGACTTACAAATTCAATAGGGGCATACTTGTTTTTAATCATTGATTTGATGACTGCATCTTGTATCTTATTCTGATCTTTTGGATTTAGTGTATCCCACTGCCTGATCTTTTTATTAGTCATTGTACCATGGGTAGCAATTGATTTGGTAGCTCTATCTACCATTTGGTTTTTGAATTTATTCTTTACTACATTTGGTTCATCATCTTTGGTATCATCTAAGTTAGCCTGTGTCCTGGCAAACCTTTTTCTTTTCTTTGGTGGTGTGGATTTGACAAGTTGTTGTCTTGCTCTTTTTGCTAGTTTCTTCCTTATATAGGTCCTTACTTGACCTTTCTTAAGTGGTTTTTTATTCGTTGTAGCAGTCTAACTTCTTGTCCTTTGTTTTTAGCAGGAGGTGGAGATGGAGGTGCATCAGATTGAGTGGCCTCTGTATCTAATTTCTTTTCCTATAGTGTTTCACCAATGGTACCCTGCTCATCAATTTCCTCTTATTGATCCTCTTCTTCATCATCTGTGATTGATAGAATCCTCTTGAGATTCTTTACCATTTTATCTTTATTTTTTATAGTCTTTTTGACTTGTAGGCCATGTTTTATCCTAGATTTGGCCTCTTCATATGTACCAAACCTTGGTTGTTTCTTATCAATGGGCTCATTGAGTAGTGCCTCAATTTCACTAGTAGCTAGATCAATATTGATCTCATAGTCTAATGATGATAACCAAGAAGTTCTTGGTACAACCGGTTTGATGTGTGTGAAGTCTGTGTCTGCCATGAAACATATTTCATCTTTGTTCTTTTCAACCAGTTACTCAGGAATTCTGGTTCTTTCCATCATCTTTTCCTTGAATTCAAGGAAGTATGCAGACATTACAGACTCAAATTTGTCTCCTAGTGACTTAATTAGTTCACTAACCTATTGGGTTACCGGTTTGGTAGAGTCCCATACAACTTTTCCTATTGAACAAAATTGTTCTTGAAAATAGAAAAATATACACATAATAAGTTATCCAAACTTACAAGTGTTGCTCTTTGAAGACCTGATTTTGACCATATTTTCATCCAATTGTTTTAATAGGATCTCATATAGATCCATCTAAATTCCCTTTGTTACAATCTTGTAAGCTGTGCTTACTGTTGTTGCAGAAATGTTGTTCATTTTTCTAGCCTAGAAGATTTTTTAACCAATAACACATGCACCAAATTTCAACTCCTCATCAGTGATAGTGTTCACTTTGAGACCTCTGTTGTCTCCTTCTGCATTGGTGATTTTTGTAAAATATTTCATGGATGGGTGTTTATGTGCCCTAGGCTTCTCAGTTATAGGATAACCAATGAAAACATGATGAACATCCCTTGTTATTTTCTTGGGTTGGTCTAGCCATAGTTTGTTGTCATGCATCGTACTCAAGACTATCATAATCTACTTTGTCCTGAATTCCCTCGAGAAATATAGGGCATTAGTTAACACTTTGACCTCCAAGTGTTTATGTTCTTCTTTTAGTTTTCCTTCGGCATCACATAGCTTCTTATAAGCTTCATCCATTTCCAAATCACCTATCTCTACAATCTTGCAGTGAATGTAAGACCTAACATCTTCTATGAGCAAAACCCTAGGTGGGATTTTTCAAAATGCGTCGACTTCATTAGGTTTTGATGCAATCTCTGGACATATCTTGTATTTAGGCTCTATACATATTTTTTCTTGATTAGTTTCACCACATTCTTCTCTTCATTCCTCAACTTAGCAGTTCTTGATGTAGTTACCATTGTTTTCAAGTATTTAGGGTTTTCTTGAAATTTAGGGCTTTTTCTCAACAAACTAGTAACAAAAATCTTTTGGTGTCTTTGGTACTTACTTCGATTCGTAATGGTGATGAGGAATCTTTTTGTTGTATGCTGAATCATTTTGTAGATGCCTCTTCTTTTTTCTTTTGAATCACTTTGATGTCACTTTGTTTTTCTCTTCAAATTGTGGGTGAAAAATGAAGTTATCCCATCGACTATTTATAGACTTTTTGACCTAAGTCTTTGCAATAAATTCTCAACTTGTTGGGACATAAAGATGGGTTTCGTCGGGAGGATATTTTAAATCATCGTCAATGAAGACATGATGCCTATGGCATTTGTCAACCACTTTGAGTTTTACCGATGGATATCAGTATTCTGTCAAGACCATTTCTGAATTTTTCTTTCTTACCGATGGTCGTAGGGTTATATTGGTAGTTTTCAATTTTACTAGTTGACCGACAGTTTCTGGTAAGTTTTAACAACTTTGTTATTTTGTTTACCGATGATTTTTGGTAAGTGTTTACTGATGGTGTTGTATTCTTAGATTGGTAACAAGTAAATTAATATGCATCTTTGATTTATGCAGATTTTGACTATATATCATTTTATATAATGGAACTTATGCAAAATATAACTTGGTATAGTGCAGTTCCAAACTTACTTGTTTAGTTCAAGTAGGGTTGGTGGAGTCACTGGATCCATTGAATGAGATGTCACCATTTGCATTTCTTGGTCCAACCTCATCATTTCTTGAATATTTTATCCACATTTTGTCTCTTTCCCTCCAGATATCTTCAATGGTGTTACCATTGCGATGTGTGCTTATGTCTGTCAATATGTCTTTGCATTCTTTCTTGAGATGACCAACTTTATGATAGTGTAAGCATGTCATTCTAGGGTTTTACCAGCCTCTAGAACTTTTGGTCCATGCTCTCATGTAGTTTGCAGCAATGTGACCATATCTACCACATGTTGTACAGTTTGTCTAGGTGTTGTAATCCCATGCATACTGATTACCAATTCTCTTTGGTTGATAAGGGACTTCTTTACCTTTTGGCTTACATGCTTTTCTTTTCTTTTTCCAGCATTCTTCAGATGTCTTCCCATTCATCTTGCATATAGGATAGTATTTTTCCATGTAGGTTTCCTTCTTTGGCTTTTCTATCTTGCTCTTGCATTCATAAGCCTTATGTCCTTTCTTGTTACATTTATAACAGAATCCTATGAATGAAGATGTAGATTTAGATTTAGGAGTACCTTCCATTTTACCTCTACATGCATTTCATGTGTTCCCTTTCTTTCCACAGTGCTTTCATGTTGGATTTCTTGGTCTTGGATTTTCGTAGATGTTCTTTGGTCTTGATGTTTCTCCTTTTTCTATAAAGCCTATACCGCTGTTGTTGATGACTCTTCATTTTCCTTCAAGAAAGTCATCCATTCATTTATTGCTTTCTTCAACCAATCTGATAATCTCATTATGTTGTTGCTAAATTCTAACCTCATGCTTTAGCTTTTCATTTTCTTCTCTTAGTTCACTAATAATCTATATTCTCTCAATGAGTTCCACATTTCTTCTGTTTGGTTCTTGACTCATAAGGATAATCTGATTTGTGAGATCATGGTGATGCTCAACATGTCTTTGAATTTCCATTTCCTTTTCCAGTAGTTTCTCTGAAATCTTCCTCCTATCATCAATAGCCAATGTTCTTTTTGTTTCATCTTGTCTGGAAGAACTCATCACATCAATAATTCTTACCATCTGGGTCTCTTGACCGATTTGTAGCATCTTTATTTTCTTTGTCAGATGTAGGTTGATTTCCATTAGATTTGTGATGTTCTCTTCTGATGTATCTGATACATTACTTGCATTTGATCCTAAAGATTTAAAGAAATCTGGAATCTCTTCTTCCTGATAGTCTACTTCATTGCTCCTAGTAGCCATGCCTTTTCTTTCATTCAACAACTCTTTCATCTTGATTCTAGCTTCTTTATACTGTTCGTAGAACATCTGTATATCAAGCTTTTTGTTCTCAATATTCTTATCAAGTTTATACTTCTCCATTGTTAGATCTTTTCTCTTAAGCTTTTAAGATTTTCAAGAAGATACTTAGCTCTAATAGAAATTGTTTGACTCAATGGTGAGTAGTACTGAGAGGGGATGGGTGAATCAGTACCTCTAAAACTTTTAACACTTTACCCAATTTATCATTAGTGATCATTCAATTCTAATTTACCAACCATTATTGTTGACATTGTTTGTTAACAATCTTTACAATCATCCATAGAAACATTCATGAAATTAACAAACACATAACACAAGATATGATATCACAGAAAACTCCTCTTAGGAAGTAAAAGCTGTGGTGGGGATGGCACCCACAAAACTTCACTATCTGCAGAATGGAAGGGAGCCGGTTAAGGCTTACAATTTGATCACTTCTAATGATCTACAATGTTAAGAGTATTAAGGTGGAGACCTGTTAAGATCTACTATGTTAAGATCTTCAGCAACACTGATTTAAGTGTGCACTTAGTTATGAGATTTACAATAGGACGGTTAAGCCCACCTTTCTTGAAAGGATTTCATTAGTGTACTACACTTGTTAGAATGAGTACAAATGTTGACCTGACTATATGCAATCTACTATTTCTGATTTACAGATCCATTAAAGCTTTTACAATAATGATATCACCTTAAGTGATTGATGAATACCTTTTCTCTTCTTGTCTGTAGCCTCTATTTTGTTCTTGAAAACTGATTTGAATCTATTTGTGTTCTTCTGCATGAATTCTCTGTCTGGTCTTTAGTTTCTCTCTATGGCTACTTTCTTCATTGAACAACAAATGTTATTAATGGGTTGAGCACCTATTTATACAAGTTTGTAACCTATCTTGGAATTCATGATTTACAATGTTAACTGTCAGATCCAAGGTTTACAACTTGACCTTGATCTTTAGTTTGCATGTTTTAAAACAGTAAAATGAATTAAAACAATAAAAATTACATTGCTTCCTCCACACATAATGGATTAAAAAAAAAATCAAGAAGTTATAAATATGACTTTAGTGATTTGTCTGACGTGGAAAGTCAGATCCACTTTTTGCGGGATGTCTGACTATCAGTTCTTGGCTGTCGGTTTGAACTTGCAGTCTGTCAGCGTTCCTTAACTGAACTGTTCGTCGGGTTCCCTATATCTGTCGAGTTCCTCTCTTTTCTGTTTGTCAGGTAGCACTATTGATACTTCATCAGGTATCCTTATCTTTTTGTCATCGGGTAACCTTAGTGTTGGATAGTGTTGTGCCCTGTCTGTCGGTTTAGACTAAACCGATGGTGCATATCATGTTTTTCTCTAAGTATACTAATGTCAAAATATAATGCCTTCAAAATAATATGCCAATTGATGGAGAACAGAATGAAGAACAAAATGATGATCAAGCTGATAAAGAAATAATTGTACCTATACTTGCAAGATATGTCAAAAGGAACCATCCATAGGACCAGATCATAGGAGACAAGAAAGTTGGTATAACAACAAGAAGTAAGTCTCTAAACACAAGTTGTTTAATTTGTGATTTTGAGCCAAAATCTGTCAATGCTGCACTAGAGAATGATGAATGGATTAGTGCTATGAATGAGGAGATTGAAAAGATAGAGAAAAACAAGACATAGACACTTGTACCAAGACCAGATGAAAAGAATGTCATCAGTACAAAATGGATATTCAGAAATAAGTTGAATGAGAATGAAGAAGTCACAAGAAATGAAGAAAGACTAGTATGCAAGGGGTATGCACAAGAAGAAGGAATTGACCATGGATAAACCTTTGTACCCATTGCTAGGCTAGAAGGAGTAAGAATATTACTTTCTTATGCTTCTTATAAAGGGTTCAAGGTATATCAAATGGATGTCAAGTTTGCATTCTTGAATGGAATACTTGTAGGAGAGGTATACATTAAACAACTAGAAGAGTTTTTTGATCCAGACAAGAGGGACATGGTATGTAGACTTCACAAAGCCCTATATGGATTGAAACAAGCTCCCTGAGCCTAGTATGAATGACTTCATTCCTATCTTAAAAGTATTGGATTTGTAAGGACTAGTGAAAATAGTAATCTTTATTTAAAAGAAGATATTGATGCTAAGATTTTGATTGTTGAGATATTTGTTGATGACATCATATTTGGAGGCAATGATATGCTATGAAAATCATTTGCAAATGAGATGAGAAAATATTTTGAGATGTCTATGTTTGGAGAGATCAAGTTCTTCTTGGTCTACAAATCATGCAACAAGATGAAGGTATTTTCATCACACAATCCAAGTACATTAAAGAAGTACTAAAAATATTCAAGATGGAAGAATCCAAACCAGTTGGAACACTGATGGCCACTAGATGTAAGTTGACAAAGGAAGACAAGACATAAGAGGTAAATCATACTTTGTACAAATCAATGATTGGAAAACTCATGTATGTTGTACACACTAGACCAAATATTGCACATGCAGTAGAAATTGTTTCTAGATTTTCTTCTAATCCTAGGGAATCACATATGACTGATGTGAAAAGAATCCTAAGATATCTGAAGAATATCAAGGAGTATGGCTTATGGTATAGAAGATAAGGAAAACTTGAACTTCAGGTCTTTACCGATGTTGATTGGGCTGGAAATATTGATGACCGAAAGAGCACAACTAGAGGAGCATTCTTCATGGGTGACAGACTTGTCACATGGATCAGCAAGAAGCAAGGATGCATCTCTCAATCTACTACAGAGGTAGAATATGTTGTTGTTGTTGCAAACTACTCAAATATTGCATGGATCAAATAGTTACTGGAAGGTATGCATATGAAAATCTTAGAACTAGTGATTATCTATTGTGATAATACCAGTGCAATAAAAATTTCCAAGAATCCAGTCATGCATGCTAAAAAAAAGTATATTGCCATCAATTATCATTATTTGAGAGAACAAGTTCAGGAAAGGGAGGTGATACTTGAGTATGTACAATCAAAGGAAAAATTGGCTGATATCTTCACCAAGTCACTGCCCAAGGATGCATTTGAGTACTTGAGAAAGAGACTAGGGGTCAAACCCTTGTCTACTAGTCAGTAAAATGACTAGAAGGCTGCATCAGCCTACATATTATTAGAAAATCATTCATGTTGATGCAAGTAAAAAGATGAACTTCAAAAGCTACATCTATATAGAGACAGGTATATATCATCACCAAGCACTAGAGCATATTGTTGTATTGTTGATGGATAAGGGAAATTCAAGGAATATATTATGGATGGAAAGAAAAGATTGCTTGACAATAATGTCAGATATCTATAAGATACTTGTTTGGCATTGTTGTCAAAGGGATAGAGATTATCCATATTATCACATCCTTCTAGTAAGGGAGAGAGATTATCCATTATCACATTACCCCAACAAGGAGAGATTATATCCTTAGGGAGAGAGATTGTATGAAAAGTTTATACAAAGGGAGAGTTGCTGACAAGAGAAATAGACATCAAAAGAAAATAAAAGTCAATGAAGAGAAATTGACACAAGGAGATAATGCAACAATCAGAAGAAGAAAGATAGAGAGCTGCAAGAATCAAATTTAAGCTAAAAATAGAGCTTACCGATGGTCATACATTTGTATCGGTTATCAGAACAAAAAGATTGGTAGATTGATGAATTTCAAACTGTTGTATTTCATATTGTATTAGAAATACTATAGTGTGATAATATAGTATGTTGCCATCAATTCCAAAGGGAGAGATTGATGACATGTAACTGATTGAATGTTTGAAGATGTTAAGTTGATGATCATGCAAGGTATTAAATCAGTTAATGTATTGTATTGTCATTGATGTCAACTTGACATAATCTTTATGGTCATGGAGATACTGCCAAAGACTTCAAAGAACTCATGAATCAAGACTATGCTAATCATTAATGCATACAAGTCAATTATTCACTAAGTGACTATATACACCGACAGAGTGCACCCGACGGATAGAGTAAAAGAACAAAGTCAAAGTGATACCCGACGAGGAAATGAACAGAATTACCGATGAGAAGAATTTTAGTGTTTCCCGATGGATAGAGATCACAAAGATATCTAGAGTCTCACTGATGGAATAGTCAGTTATCACCAATGACTAATTGAAGTGGTGATCGATAGAACAGAGAGTTCAAAAAATGACAAAATATCTAGCTGGCAGAGCTAAATATAGACTTAACTAGTTGTCTACTTTGTTTTATTCAACCAAAGATAAGTGATTGATTTAAATCTGATTTGTATAGTTGGAAAGAAGATATCTATGAGACAAATTAGGATTTATGCTTTAAATCTAATTGGTTGTATTGTTTATCACACCAAGAATCAAGAACCAAGAAACAATGAATATTATGTCTATATAAGAGACAAGCTTAATTCATTTTCAAAAAGGGGATGAAGGGGAGTGAATAAAAAGAGGATGTTGAAGAGAAACTGATGAAGAACAACTTCATGCAGTGCTAATCTATCAAGCTGAAGGAAGAGCTAAGGAATTCTGCAGACACTGATGAACAGTGAGTACAACATCACAGAGTAGAAAGTGTGGAGCACAAAGGATTGAATTGATACAATGGTCAGAGAGGTATTGTACTTAAATAGATTTGAAAATCTACAATTCAAGTTGCAATATGAACAGGTCATAGTGTTTTAGTTTAACCATTATAGCATCAAGTCTCTTAACCAAGTAGGACTTAGCAGTCTTCTATATATTAAGTTACATCTCAACGAGTGCCAAAAAGGTTGATTCATGAAAGTAGCATTGGACTTGCCTGATACCTATTGATAGTCCAAGAAAGAGGCTGATTCATGGATGGTAGCAATAGATGCCCGATACTAAGTGAAAACCTATATGTATAAAATCCTCTAACAAGGTCCTACTTAATAGTGTGTTTGTAACCTTTAACAAGGTTGGTTGTTAACAGGGCTCACTTTAGAAGAGTGAAATTTTGGGGTACCGGTCCCAGTGGTTTTTCCCTTAACAGGTTTCCATGTTACAATCCATGTGTTATGTGTGTATGATTCATTTATTTACTATTTGGTATATTACATATTTGATTCTGGATTTATCAGTATACTCTGCATATTTACTGTATTTTAGTAAATAGATGACTCCTTATCGATAAACATATAAAAGAAGGTTTGACAGAGCAATCCGAAAAGTAGTAAATTGATATAAGTAATTCAAGGCATTCATCTTTTAGGATAGAAGATAACTTGAGATATAATTTTATGGTCATAAGTTTAAAGGGTTTATTTAAGGATTAATTTTTGAGGCCACTGATTCAACCCCCCCCCCCCCACCTTAGTTATTACTAACACAAGGTACAATTTATGTTTCTTCTTATTCATCATCACTTCATTTGTCAAATATTGGACCATCTCTTGAGGTAGGGTCATCTGAATTGTTATTGAAACCTAACCCTATTTTGTCTTTGGTGTCTCTGAATTCCATGTGTATAGGCTCAATGAGTCCTTTTCCTTTCTCTCCTAAAGGTCACTTCCCTTTGTATCCCATTTGTTTAAGAAGGTCATAACCTTTGCCATACTTTTTGGGAGATATCTCAACATGTTTTACTTCATTTTATCTTTGTTCCTCTTTATAGAGCCAATCCAAGACTACTTTATCTTCTTTTTCATCCTCTTGAGAAGTAGAGGCTCTAACCATACTAGTTGGTTTGTGAATGTCTTGTTCTTTTAATGTAGTAGGTGTGAAAGATGGGGAGGGTTTCCCATAAGATCCTTGAGACATGGAAAAATTAGCCAATGATGGCATCATGTCTAGTTTGTATTCCCCTATGCTAGTTTCTGCAAGTTTTAGTGTCTTTCCAAAGCTTCTTATCACTATCTATTTAGAGGTTTCAGGTGGGAATTCTTTTGGGACTTCCTTATTGTGAGGAACCATACTGTCTAGTTTAACATTGTTGCAAGTGTAGCTTGAATCTGGAGTAATTGTCACTTTCACCCCATTGTGTGGGAATTTGATGCATTGATGGTAAGTAGATGGCACTACTTGCATTTCATGTATCCAAAGTCTTCCTAGTAATATGTTATAGGCCAATGGTAGATCAAGAATTGGCAAATCACATTGCGTTCAATTGTTCCTATTCTTATTGGTAAAACAATGAGCCCTTTGGATGATCTTTCTTATTCATTGTAAGACTTTATGGTTATCTTACTTCTTGAATCAATTATTTATTCTAAAATACCCAATTTCTTGATTAGATTGAGAGTACATATATTCAAACCTGCACCTACATCTATCAATACACATTTTACATGGGATTTATGGATCAATACTTCAATGTGAAGGGGTTGGTTATGTGGATGAGTCAAGGATTTGTCATTTTCCTCTAAAAAGGAGAGGTAATGCGGAGCTAATATGTGATTGAACATTGCCTGGAATTTATCCACATCTATGTCTTTTGAAACATTTGTGAAATGTAGGGCTTGTTCAAGAACTTCCTTATGAACTGAAGAGACCTTTTATAACTCAAATATACAGATTTGAGTTGAGGTCCTTTGCAATTGTTCTACCAATTTATAGTTAGCAGATGGTATAGTAACTGTTTGTCTTGTCGTTGCTAGTTTAGGAATTGTGACAACAGGTGCTTTAGATGATGTCAATTTTTTAGATGAGGAATTAAATCCTTTAATCATTGTAACCACCTAAATTTGTTTGTTCCAACTATGGACCCTATTTTCCCTAGGTGTGATCATACCCTTGATTATCTCCAAACAACCCTGTTACTGCTTGGCATAATTCTTCAAATCTATTTAATATTCTAGGTGATTTTTATCACTAATTTATATTAACTATTATAGCCATACAATTTAAATAGATTCAAATAAATTAAATAAAACCAAAATCAAACATGGCTATAGTATTTAATTATAAAGGAATTAAATAAATCCCAAAATCAATTACCTACTTCCAAAATAACCCATTCCTCTAGCCTATTTAATTTAATTAAAATGCCTATAGTCCCCTAATTATTAAAAAGCAATTTCATTGTTTAAATAATTAATTCCTATATTTCTAAATGAATTAAATAAGTTTATTTTATTTATTAATATTCCCCTAAACCCCAACCTAACCTATCTCAACCACTTCTACCCTAGGTTATAACCCTTCTCAACCTGTTCACCCATTCTAATCTAATTCTAATCCTAGTTCTACACTAATCCACCTCCTAATGTTGTCACATTCCATTAACGAATGCTTAGCAACTCAACCCACTTGAGAAAGTCCACTTTATCAAGCTTGACTTCCTTAAGGTCCACTTTCTCAAGCCAACCTCTTACACTCTACCTTGCTTCTTTAAGGCTTTCATTAATGCCTTATTAATGAAGATGCCTTAAGCCTATGTCTCTCGTATGCCTTATTAATGCCTTGGGCATTAATGGCTCTTACACCTCCATTAATGAGCCCCTTCACTCATTAATTCATTTTGTCCCCCCTCTCTGTCTCATTCTTCTATAAATAGAAGCCATTTTTGAGAGTAAATAAGCCTTCACCTTAGATTGTAAATGCATTGTTATGCTATTAGATTAATGATAGAATCATATTTCACTTCTTATTCCATGCTTTTTCATTGTTAATATTCATATGCTTAGAGCTAGAATGCTTGTTTATCATCTTTTTAGCTTGCTTTTAACTAAAAATCCTTCATGCTAGGTTGTATTCATCACTGATTGTAGCATATTCTGAGGGCTTAAATGTTACTAATCACACTCTTCTTAGTTAGCAGGCAATAGGTTGATATTAGGTGGTTTTACATTCTTGTCTAACTGTTTTGAGCTAATGAAATGACTTATTGAGTGTTTGTGTCTTTCTTCACAGGTTCCCAAATACACACGCACAATCATGACTTGTGCTTGGCTTTAAGTTACCACATTTGAATGTGTCGATTTGTCTTTGAAACCTTTGATAGTGATCACATTGATTGATTCACTTTTTATGTCCAATATATTGATCACATTATCATTATGAGAGTAGGTGTAATTGACTTCATTTCCCTTTCCTTTAGAAGCTTCTCCTTTTTCTTATTTAGGGAATAGTTTTTTATAATTTGTGTGATCTTCAATAGAGGTATGTCCTTCCACTTTGATTTTTCCTCCCTCAATGAGGTCTTGTATAACCTTTTTGAGCTTAACATAGTCATTAGGCTTGTACCCTTTGTTCTTATGGAAGTCACAATAGGCATTATCATCCCAACTTCTTGGTTTTACTTCCGGTTCCCATGGTTTTGATTCCAGTATTGTGAGGACTTTGTTATCCAAGAGAGTCTTCAAAACTGACTCAAGAGGCTCTCCCAATGGAGTAAATTTTCTTTGAGGTTTAGACGTCCATCATTTACTCTTGTTGTTATCATTGTATGCTCTGCGTATTGTGGTTGTTATCTTAGCATCTTTACTTGTTTTTAATTTGTTTGTGAGATTAAACACAGCTGGTTTAGCATCTGCATTCGATGCTTCCACCACTCCATCAATAACAACATTCTTATTCTTATTCTGCCATTTAGGTTTGTTGCTATAGTTGTTAGATTTATTGTCACTTTGGAGTGTGATCTCTTATTTCTTGACCATAACATCTTTGGCATGAATAGCGTTCTTGATTATTCTATCAAAACTAGGAGAATCTTGCATTTGTAGAGCATAGTGTTAGTAATAACTAAGAGGGGGGGTGAATCAGTGGCCTCAAAAATTAATCCTTAAATCAACCCTTAAAACTTATAACCACAAATTATGTCTCAAGTTATCTTCTATCCAACAAGATGAATGCCTTGAAATACTTATATCAATTTTCCACTTGCTGGGTTGTTTTATAAAGCTCTCTTCTATATGATTACTCATAAGCAGTTAACTATTTACTGAAACATAGTAAATATTTAGAGCATCCTGATAAATCCATAATTTCATATATGAAATGTAAAACAGTAAAGTAATGAAACATAAACACATAACACGTGGATTTTAACATGGAAACTCTGTTAGGGGAAAAACCACTGGGATCGGCACCCCAAATTTTCACTCTTCTAAAGTGAACTCTGTTAAGATCCAACCCTGTTAAAGGTTACAAACACACTATTAGGTGTGACCTTGTTAGAGGATTTAAAAGATAGTTTCTCACCTAGTATCTGGCATCTAATGCTACCATCCTTGATCAAACACTTACTTGGCCTATCAATAGGTATCGGTCATATCCAATGCTACTTTTATGATCAAACTTTTTTGATACTCCTTGGGATGTTTCTCAATTGTAAAATACTTTTAAGTCCTTATTGGTTAAGAGACTTGAATAAAATAGGACAAAAAGAGTGTTTGTTTACCCTCTTAACAAAGAAAAATTGTTTGATGTGTTCTAAAGATCATTAAAAAGATAAAGCTCCTCAAAAACAATCAAAAAATTTCAAACTCTGGAGTAAAAGTGTTTTTGATGTCTTACAACACCTCTTGATGCAATATGGAAACAAGTAACTTCACGCACTTCAGAAACAAATTTTTCAAAACTGACCCAAATTGACAAGACATCATAAGATCGTATCCTATTTTTCCCAAGTTGCATCTGGTTTCTAGGATCGTATTTGGTATTTAGGATCATATCTGGTCAGCAAGAAGTCATATCCAGATTCTAGGATCACATCTGGTACCATCAAAGGCTTGCATCTGGGAGCTCGCATTCAGGATAGTGGGCATTTGTGCTAGTTTTTTTTAGGAAGTCTTAGTGGATTAGGATACCCTTTTTGCTCTTTAGCTAGTTCCTATTGTCTCTTCTAGCCTCCCTGTTGTTATTTTAAAACACTTTAAAAATGTCCACCTTGCATGCTTAGTTAGTCTTTCATGATTAGTTCAATACGTGTGGTCTACCCATTTTCTACCAACAACTTGGTTCCCAGCTCACTATTAGGGCATTCTAACCCTCTGACGCTGGAATCATTTACATCCACCAACAACAAATAGTTAATTCTACCTAGACATGCCCACTTGAATGATTTGAAATCCTTATTGGCACTATTGGGAAACATTAACAAAGTTGAGGAAAAAACTTCATGGTTAACACAAGACGCAAGAAGTACACAACTAAAGGATCAAAAGTGCCTCCTAAAACACCACACTTTCAAGGAGAAACTTATCGCAATTCCCTTTTTGATCTAGATTCACCTCCAATGGATAGAAATACTAACGAATGGAGTAAGGCATTTGAGGGTTATAATGATGGAAAATAAGCACAATCCAAAGGCACAGAAGAGGAAGAAAGAACCAAGTTTGAACATAATCCATTTGGATCAGACAGTGAAGAAGAGATCCGTGAAGATGAGTATGAGAAACTCAAACAAAGTAAATGGATCCACAAGCTATTAGAAAGGATAATTGGTGATGATAAAGAAAAATAATTCCTACATCTAGCATCCACAAGTGTCAAGTTACCCAAAGATTATGATGTGGAAAATCTCAAGGAGAAGGAAGTACCAAACCCAATATCTATTCTCACCAAACAGCTCAATCTAATGCAAACGGAGCTCACGAACCTCAGACAAGAGAAGGACAAACCTAAAAAAAAATACTCTTTGGACGTTATTTGTCCATTTCCTTTTGATAAGAGTATCACTATGGTCCTATTTCCTCCTAATGTGGCAAGGCCAAAGTATGAAAAATACATGGGAGAAACTGACCCACACAACCATGTAAGAGAATTTTGTGCTCTAAGCATTGATTACATGCACGAACCCACTTACCTCATGCGACTGTTTCCAGGAAGTTTAGGAGGTAATGTCATGGAGTAGTTTTCAAAATTGAACCCTAAGGTCAAAAAATTTGAGGAGTTGATGCAATGGTTCATTCAACATTACTCCTACAACATCCAACATGACATCACTATGATGGATCTATGTAACACCAAAAAGAAAACTGGAGAATCATTTACACACTTCCTACAAAGATGGAGGAAGATTTTTGCATGATATTCAAGGGTCATTCCCAAAATGGAGAAGATGGAAATCTTCACCAATAATCTAGTGTTTGAATTGAGCTATGCTCTACAAATGCAAGATTCTCCTAGCTTCGATAGGGTGATTAAAAATGCCCTCCATATTGAGGAAGTCATGGTCAAAAAGGGAGAGATCACCCTTCAAAATGAAAACAAAGGCAGTAGCTCCAACTCCAAGCCTAAATGGTGGAAGCAAAACAAAAATATTGTTAATGACAGAGTAGTTGATGCCTCTAACATTCATTCTAAACCCGAAGCATTCAATCTCACTAATGTCATGCAAGCAAGCAAAGAGGCTAAAGTAACACCTCATGTTCCCAAGGCAAACAATGATAATAACAAGGAACGAACCTGGACTTCAAAACCCCAAAGAACATTCACTCCTTTGGGTGAACCTCTGGAGACCATCTTAAAAACATTGGTGGATAACAAATTTCTTATGATTCCTTATTCTAAACCGTGGGAACCAATGGTCAAACCCAGGTGGTGGGATGATAACTCCTATTGTATCTTCCACAAAAACAAGGGACACAAGACTAATAATTGTCTCAAACTTAAACATGTCATCCAAGACCTCATTGAAGGAGGTAAGATCAAGGTAGATGGAAATACTACCAATGAGGACCATACAACATTTAACAAACCCTTTCCTAATTATAATCAAGGAGAAACATCTAAAGGGAAGGGTAATGAGGTAAACTAAACCTATTCCAAGAGCGATAATGTGATCAATATGCTCAATATTAAAACTAAATCCATCAATGTGATTACAATCAAAGGTGTCTCATCCTCCTCAAATGTTGTAACATGGAGCCAAGCACAGGTTACAATCAAGGGACCTCCAAAACCGACATCAACATCAAAGATTCCTATTGTGAATATTCCTAAATCAGCAACAAAACATGTGGTCACCATCCCCGGAGCAAAATATGACTTGGTAGACTAATTGCAATGAATCGCTGCCAAAATTTCCATCTTTGAGTTACTCAAGATATCCACTGTGCATAGAGAAATCCTAGAACAAGCTCTACACGCTGCTAATGTTCCAAAGGATATCGATATAAACAAATTTCAAGTGATGGTCAATCACATCTTAGTGCCACACTATCTCTCCTTTTCTGAAGAGGATGACAAGTCATTGACCCATCCACACAATCAACCCCTCCATATCAAAGTCCTTATTCATAAATCTTGTGTTAGATGCATATTGATAGATGGAGGCGCAGAATTAAATATCTATACACTGGATCTCGTTAGTAGACTAGGTCTCTCAGAACAAACAATTGACACTAGAAACAAGATAACCATCAAAGCTTATGATGAGGAAGAAAAATCCTCCAGGGGTCTTATTGCTCTCCCTATCAGAGTCAGACCGATTGAGAGGAATGTTATATGTCAAGTTCTAGATCTACCATTGGCCTACAATATTCTACTAGGGAGACCATGGATTCA
Organism: Thuja plicata; assembly: GCA_018584345.1. Lineage (NCBI taxonomy): Eukaryota > Viridiplantae > Streptophyta > Pinopsida > Cupressales > Cupressaceae > Thuja > Thuja plicata. Next base: position 1,237,230 of record MU224175.1, read on the forward strand.
CGAGATGCAAGCTGTACCATCCACTTATCACCAATGCATCAAGTTCCCACATAATGGGATAGAAGTGAGGATTCTTGTAGATGCCAACTACACTTGCAACAATATCAAAGAAGGTAGCATGATCCCACACAGAAAAGAGGCTATGGATGTCATTTCTCCTAAAACTACCAAGGACATGGTTATGAAGAGTTTTAGCAAAACTTTGAAACTCAAAGAAATAGGTATGGGAGGGTACAAGCTGGACCTAACTCCTTCACTGATAGATCTTCTGGTGTAACCAAGATCCTAAGGGAAACCATATCAACATTCACGCCTCTAGCTTTCAAAGAGCTAGAAGTACACAAGGCAACTGGCATGATAAAGGCATCCACATCTTCTTCAGATAACACAGAAGAACAGGCAGTCTTAAACTGGCTTTACAAAGGAGAACCAGTGGAATCTGAGGTCAAACATGTGAAGATATTCCTAGAGCAGTATGGAAAGGGATATGATTTCCTCAAACAAATGGGTTACAAAGGAAAAGGACCTCTGAATGACATAGGATGTAGGATCATTGAACCTATTCTCATGGAGTTCTGCCTCAATAGAGATAAAATAGGACTGGGCTTTAATACTCAATCCAACAAACCTACTTCAAAAGAGAGTCCACCTTCTGAAACAGGTAGTGATAAAATAGATGAGATAATATTGGAACCATGGCCTTATGAGAGATTACTCCATATTGGTATGGAGGATCTTGAATATCAAGGAGAGTGCTATGTACCTAGCTTTGAGGTGCCACGGGATCTTCACACTCCTTTGCTAGCACAACCTTACATTCAAGAGGTAGGAGACACCATAGAAAAAATCACTCAAGAGGAACCCCGACCACAGAATCTACATCCTAACTGGGGGCAATTGGTCACAATTTTACATGTCCTCAATCTACCTCACTTTGATCTACAAGAAGCTAATCAATTCCATCAAATAAACATTATTGAATATTTAAATAGATCTGATGATGATGTCACAGACTCTCATGACTATGAGTGGGATCAACTATCTATTGCCTCTGAAGAAATTGGGATAGATACAATTCACATGTTTGCAGCTTCCTCTGCTGCTAGTAAATGACCAAACACTCATTTCAATAACACTGATCCTCCTGAAGAAGAAGAAGAGTTCATTCCCTCGGTCATTGATGGCGACACTAGTGAATACATAAGTCTACGATAATTTCATAGGTTACAAGAAATAAGCCTCCTTTTACAAAGGGATGATGATGAGATATCTACTAACGATTCACTAGAGTTTGATCCATATATGACCGACAACGACCCTTTTAACAATGATCTCACTCTTATTGATCTAAATATCGAAGAAATTAACTTAATAGATCATGTCATGTCAGTTAATGGTCTTGATGCTAACATGATGTTGTCCTTCCTAGAATCTAACTCCCTAAAATTGGTACTAACAGACCTAATTGATTGGACTGAAACGGATCCTACTCCTATCCTTGACTTTTCCAATGACAACTCCCTAGCTTGTTATCTTAATGCTTGTGAACCTTACTCTTCTTCCACCAATGCAAGGAGCGAGAACACGTCACAGGAGGATATCAAGTTTCTTAGTCACAAACTGAAAAATAAAAAGAAAAAGCAGACTGATTGTGAAAACCAATCTATGGCAGTATCAGATCCCAAAATAGTAAAGAAAAAAGATGTATCCAATTGTGAAAACCTCTTAGAGGCACCAAAGGATGAGACTCTTGATATCCTCCCTGAACACTTTCAGGAAAGATCTTCGGTATTGATTGAACCAACATATCTAGTAAACTTGGGCACAGTTGAAAATCCTCAAATAGATCATCTGGCACAATCTTTATCAGAAGAAGAAAAGATATAGTTCACAGAGTTCTTGAAGGAGAAAAATATCAACTTTGAATGGTCTTACACTAATATGCCAAGGCTAGATCCTAATCTCATCATGCATCACTTATCTATAGCTCCTGGGATCAAGCCCGTGAAACAAAAACTTAGAAAAATACTTAGAAAAATGCATCCTCATGTTGCATTATTGGTGAAAGCAGAATTAGAAAAATTCTTGAAAGCTGGATTTATTTGAGTCATTGCCTATGCAGCATGGATCTCTAATGTGGTCCCTGTTTCTAAATCCAATAAATCTATCAGGATCTGTATGGACTTCAGAGACCTCAACAAAGCATGTCCAAAGGATGATTTCCCTCTACCAAATATTGACATAATCATAGACCTTACAGCTGGCTACCAGATGTATTCATTAATGGATGGATTCTCAGGCTATAATCAAATCAAGATCACCCCTGAGGATCAAGAGAAGACCGCTTTCACATGCGCATGGGGCACATTTTTCTAGAATGTCATGCCTTTCAGGTTAAACAATGTCGGTGCAACACACCAAAGAGCCATGACAACGATATTCCATGACATGATGCACAAGAACATGGAGGACTATGTCAATGACACACTGGCTAAATCCAAAGAAAGAAGTACTCACATGGCTGACCTAAGAAAGATATTGGATCGAATGGAACAGTTCCAACTCAGGCTTAATCCAAATAAATGTGCCTTTGGAGTCCAATCAGGCAAGCTCCTAGGATTCATAGTATCAGCAAAGGCAATCAAAGTAGATCCTGCAAAGGTAAAGGCTATTCTAGAGATGACTCCTCCATGTAATATCAGTCAAATGAGGATGCTACAAGGAAGACTCTAGTCTATCAGGAGATTCATGTCCCAACTTGTAGATAAGGCACAACCCTTTACTAAGCTACTACATAAAGGGTTTGCATTCAATTGGGATGAACACTGTGAAGCAAACTTCAGGGAATTAAAGGGGTACCTAGCTGCTCCACCTATTCTTATGGCACCTATTCATGGAAAGACCTTACTCCTATACATTTCAGCTATAGCTACATCCCTAGGAGTATTACTAGCGCAAGAAGATGAAACAAAGAAAGAATGAGCTATCTACTACATTAGTAGGACCCTAGTCACTTATGACCTCAATTATAGCATTATTGAAAAAGCATGCTTAGCAGTCATCTTCACATCACAAAAATTGAGACACTAAATGCTCTCTCATTCAGTGAAGATCATTGCTAAGATCGATCCTCTAAAATATGTTTTGAGCATAACAGCATTAACAGGACATTTTGCAAAATGGGTCCTAATTCTAAATGAGTTTGACATTGAATATGTCAAACGGAGAGCTATCAAAGGACAAGTACTTGCAGATCAATTGGCTGATTCACTTCTCTAAGATGATGAACCTTTACTAATTGAATTTCCTGATGAAACAATCATGCATCTCACTAAACATCCATGGAAGATGTACTTTGATGGTTCATTCACTCAATAAGGATCTGGAGCAAGATTTCTCTTCATAACTCCACAAGGATACAAGATTCCCAAATCTTACAAATTAATGTTTCCATGCACCAACAATATCTCAGAATATAAAGCATTGTTCAATGGTCTCAAGCTATCCATGGAATGGAAGATCATTGAGTTACACATGTATGGTGACTCCCAACTAATTATCAATCAAGTCAATGGGGAGTATAAAAAAAAAGATGAAAAGTTGATGCCCTACAAGCAACTAGTTGATGATCTGAAGAAATACTTTGTCTTCATCATCTTCCAGCAAATACCAAGATCAGAGAACAAAGCTGTAGATGCTATGGCTACCTTGGCATCCATGTTACAACTGGACGAGCATCAATTCCACTATGACTTCTTGGTGGAAGAAATATCCTATCCTGCCTTTGCTAACCCTGAATACCAGGTAATATGCACCTTGAATACCCCAGATCCATCTCAATATGCCAGTATCATTGCATACCTTTCTGACCAAACCATTCCCACCAATCTATCTAGAAATGAGAAAAGATCCCTTATTAGGAAAACTTCACATTACGTCTTCATAACTAACAACCTATATCGACGCAGTCTCGATGGTACCCTTCTTCGGTGTTTAGAACTTGAAGAGTCTGATCTAGCATTAAAAGACGTCCATGAAGGCGTATGTGGGTCACACTCGAATGGATTTTCATTAGCCAAGAAACTGCTCAGAGTAGGCTATTATTGGCTTACCATGGAGAAAGATGCTATTCAATTTTTAAAGCATGTCTTAAATGCCAGACACATGGAAACCTTATTCATGCTCCTGCCAGAGAACTGATACCTTTCATAACACATTGGCCATTTCAGCAATGGGCCTTTGACTTGGTTGGACAAATATATCCCAACTCTTTAAATGGACACAAGTTTATCATTATGGCCACTGAGTATTTCACATAGTGGGTCAAAGCCATGCCGCTAATCAAAGCCACTAGCAAACAGGTGGCTATGTTCATTTTGAACTACATTATTTTTAGATATGGGATACCCTCTTCAATTGTGACAGACAATGGGGGCCAATTTAAAAATCAAGACATTGATAACCTTTGTGAATAGTTCCATATCACTCAACATTGCTCCTCAATCTATTATCCTCAAGGTAATGGACAAGATAAGTCATCAAACAAAAACATTCTCAAAATTCTACACAGAACTGTGAGCAAGTCCGGCAGAGACTGGCATCTAAAACTAAATCTGACACTATGGGCCTACAGAACAAGCATCTGAACACCAACTAGAGCCATGCCATTTTCTCTAGTCTATGGAACTGAGGAAGTACTACCTATTGAGGTTGAAATCTCATCTTTGCGGATATCTTTACAAGGACTAGTTACTGATGAGCAGTACCGCATTGATCATGTAAATTCTCTGGACCTCCTAGATGAGCACAAACAACAAGCGTTTGATCACCTCAAAGTGTACCATGAAAGGATGTCCAAAGGTTACAACAAGAAGGTCAAGCCATGCAAATTTGAAGTAGGAGATCTCATCCTCAAAGAGAATCCTAAGAATCAACCTAATAGAGAGCAGAAAGGAAAGTTTGAACCTAACTGGCTGGGACCTTATGTTATCACTGCTACTTTTGGGACTGGAGCTTATCAATTAGCTACACCCAAAGGAGAGGTTCTTCCAGATCCTATCAACACTCTACATTTTAAGCGGTTCTACGCTTAATGTTCAGCTAGCAGAGCCTATACAACAAAAGTTCTTGCAAAATACCAAAAACATTCAAAAAATTGATCATGAAGAAATACAAAAATAGTGGAAAAGGTCCTTCAAAAGGGGTATCCTTGGTGAAAACCTGGTAAACAGGTGCCTTGATACTACAAAAACATTCAAAAAAATCAAAAATAGAAAAAAATTTGAAAAAGAGAAAAGTGCCTTGATAAGCACTGGTAAAATAGGCATCTTGGTAGCAAAAAGAAAGAAAAAGATTTTTCCAAGTGGTGAAAACTTGGCAATCATGCGTCACTTGTGTTCTATGCTCCATCTATCAATGCACTACTGATACTACGCCTTCATAATTTTTTTGGTGCTCATACACTGACTTTATTTTTCCTACATGACTATCTTGTCCTCGCTTGGGATTTGTCTATCTTTACGTCTTAGGAATAAGTCATTCTACACTGGGGACATCTTTGTTGGCATAGTTAGTTGCGGTTGCTAGGTTTCTCTAGGCTAGTTTGCCTCATAGACACAATCTTTCTTGATACATGCAAAACAATATCACATTTCAAACACAAGGGTGCCTTTTCAAAAAACATGGGACATGACATTTACATTCACAAACATTCCTACAAAGCTATATTGGAATGGATTATCGGAACACCATATTGCTTGTATTACAATTTTTCTGATTGATGAATCATTACTATGTTTTGACATAAGAATAAAAAATTATGAATTAACACACAGTTTGCTAATGGTTTGATTATGATTCTTTTATGTCCTGATGATGTTTTCAACTAGGGGCATCTAAGTAATTATAAATTTTATTTGATTGATTCTCAATTGATAATTTTTTATGTCTTCATAGTTACTCAATGATGTCTGTGCAAAGACAAAGAGTCGCAAGGATTGGGGGCATAATGTTTTCTTGATTTTCTGTGTATGGTGGTTGTTCCAAATGATCCTATAAATTTCACCTGACTTGGATGTTTATGGTAAGAGCTGCTACTATGGGTGGATAGCCGCATATATCTTGATCTTTGTTATGAGTAAACTATGGTGAGTTTGACACAATTTCCTTGTCTATTTTTTGATCCAGATTCTCACTAACGTATACGAATCATAATGTACCCAAGGATATGAATTTTCAAGGTTATTGCGGGTCCAATAGCTTGCCTTACTCAGAATCTGGTATATTAAAAGGAAGGTGACTATTTTTATCCTGGCTTCTATGCCCTGATGCCTAAGTCTATTTCCAACATTTCAATAAAACATAGTATTCATACTTTCATAATATCAGTGGGTATTAGTGATGGTTGTACTATCAGATGGTATCTGTTCCAGAACTGCCCAATGATGATTAAAATGTTGCAATATTTTCTAATCAATGACAAGGTCCTAAGAGTCTACATATAGATGCATTTAGGGATTGCATGGTACATTTATAAATGAAATAACAACATAAGGAATTTTGAGCTCAAAAATGCTTTCTATCTTCTTCCAAAAATCCAAGTTTATTACTAATACCCATGCTTCCCGCAATCTTTGATCTATAGGGAGCAAAATCTAACTCATATTTTCAATGTGATTAACTTGGTACTTGTGTGTTTACTCTTAAACACACCCCCACTCCTTCACTTCTTCTACTCCACTCTTTCTTTCCCTACCGCTTCCTGCAAGTGTTATATTCTTTTCAACTGAGGGATTTATTTCTTTTCCTTCGATTTCGTTCTCGAGGGGGCATGATCACACTATCATCAATTAATTTTTTGCTCAAAACTGCATTAAAAATGACTTTGTTAACAAACTAAGGGGCATAACAGTTTCCTTGACTAAAGTCAGAACTGTTGGATAGAAAAATTTGGTTCTCATGAGCTAATATCTTATGTTTCCTCATTTTTAAAAGATTTTTATCAAGCTCCTAGAAGCTTCATACTAGCTTTTTGAACGACAACAATGTTCTGAATCAGTATTATCAATTTTTTTTGGACAAAAACCAAGTTCAGAATTGGTATCTTTAAAATCTTTTATTGATCTTTGGATGACAACCAAGTTCAAAATCTATTCTATTAGTTTAATTCAATCAAGTGCGAGATTGATCTCATCAACATTTCATTCGACAACCAAGAACAGAATTCTCAATCTTTCTGAAGTCAAAATCAAAAAAATTTCTTTGAATCAATGTGTTGCTCACACATCAATTCAAAGAGGGGAAAATGTAACCACCTAAATTTGGTCTGTTCCAACTATGGACCCTATTTTCCCTAAGTGTGACCATACCCTTGATTATGTCCAAACGACCCTGTTACTGCTTGACATAATTCTTCAAATCTATTTAATATCCTAGGTAATTTTTATCACTAATTTATATTAACTATTATAGCCATACAATTTAAATAGATTCAAACCAATTAAATCAAACATCGCTATAGTATTTAATTATAAAGGAATTAAATAAATCCCAAAATCAATTACCTACTTGCAAAAAAACCCATTCCTCTAGCCTATTTAATTTAATTAAAATGGCTATAGTCCCCTAATTATTAAAAATAAATTTCATTGTTTAAATAATTAATTCCTATATTTCTAAATGAATTAAATAAGTTTATTTCATTTATTAATATTC
>MU224175.1:1280030-1301535 GCA_018584345.1 Thuja plicata
CTTTATTGGAACTCTCTGCTTCTCCAGTCACTTTATCAGCAATATCCTCTAGTTGTTTTCTCATTAACTCTAGAGTTTCCTCAAGGAGTCTATTCCTCTCCTTCTGCTCATTCACCTCTTTAGCCAATTCTACATTTGTCACAACGGCTGATTCTCCTACTGATTCCTCAATACTTTGAAACATCTACAAATTTCAAACCCAAATCTTTAACTGGGCTCTGATACCAATCTGATGGGGAGGTCACCTTTCTCTCCTGGACTCCTACTCTCTTTAGGAATCTTACCTTGGATCCTATTCACTTCAGGATCCTCTAGACTCACACTTGAGTCTCTTAGGGTTACCCTCAGACCCTAACCAGAAGGATTTTCTACACTCCCTCTCTCCTAGGTTTCCTACCCACCGAAAAGTTCCACTCTTCACCTTATCTTACTCTTCATGACTAAATACAGTCAGTCATGCACCTTCTCCTTCTATCTCTCTCTCCTACAAGTTCTCTAGCCGGACCATTCAGCTTGCCTAGGACTTGTCTACAATTCTGACTAGCCTCTTCTCAATCCCAAACACAAAAATAGAATAAAAATACATGAGGGATGATTTTTGACGGTCACACTCCATAGGATGGATTATCAGAGTCAAAAAGCATCCATGAGACTCGACTGAATTCAAAATCCTACCCTACAGAAGTCTGTACACAATAGAAGCACACACAGAAAACACAGGAAACTATATCTTTATTGAAAATCTGACAATTACAATGTAAACTGAAAATCTTCTCTACTAGCCTGTTCAATCTCTAAATTCTCCAACTTTTTCCAAAATGGTTCTTTCCTCCATTTTATACTCGGCCTGTTCTTGATTCGTAACCATTTCTAGGTTACCTGTCCGCATGAGGATTCTAACTGCCTCGGCTCTTCATCTTCCTCCTGCAACTTTCATCATTCTCATCATGGTTGACGACGTGGACAACGTTTTCCTCCATGGCATTCTCTCTTTTCTCTTGGCATTTTCTTCCATGTTGACAAGTCAACCTATTTTCTCATAGTCGCAGTATCGCAACTCTTTCTCAGCTCGATTCAGACGTTTACCTTACTCCGGATGTTTAATCGCATAGTCACGAGTTATAATCACTATGCATGCCTTAACCTATGACCTTGCGACACACTGCCATCATGCTCTCGCAACACCTCTGACCGAGCTGCCGATTCCCTTGCGACTGTGTGATGAGTTCTTGTCGCGTCCTCGCAACCCTTCTAACTGAGCTGCCAATTCCCTTGCGACTGTGCGATGCATCGTTATCGTGCACTCGCAATGCTTACAACCTAACTACCGATTACCCCGTGACCTTGTGATGTATTATCTTCACGCGCTTGCATCACTTCTAACCGAGCTATCGGTTGTTCTACCACTTGGTGATACATGATTGTCGCGCTCTCGCAACACTTGTCACCGAGCTGCCAGTTATCCTACGACTGTGCAATGCACCGTCTATCACATCCTCGCACACATTTTCCACTAACCGTCGTTAAACCGCCGACTATGTGATACACTATCATCACCTTGTTACATCCGTCTTCCACTAACCGCCCATCAACTCACGAGCTTGCGATACATTATTTTTGCGTTGTCACACCGGTTTCAAACTTAACTGCTAATCACCTGTGATTGTGTGATAGGCATAAAGTAACTGGTTTTTATTTTTTAACCACCCTCGTGCTAGGAGTTAAGAGTTGTTACTGTTTAGACAGATATCTGACTGCTAACCATGATCTTCTCCATTGATCACTCTGCTAATTACTAGGGCTTGTAGTGAGAAACCCTAGGGTGCTCTACACCACCATAGATCTCAAATCTTATTAATAAACAAAATACTGATGCTCAGCATTTCATTGTCTCCCTTGGCATTTCACTGGTGGTTAGCATCATCTTTTCTTTGCTCAGCATCACCTTTCACTTTGCTCAACATCGACTTTACTTTGCTCGACATTGACCTTCCAGTGAACTATCAGTGCTAGATAAACAACGTATCACTTTGCCAAAGTGCCAAATAATCAAGTACCCTAGTTTATACTCATAACTCAACCATTTCCTTAGTCTTCTTGTTATCCCATTCTTTTCAAATCTTCATCAATCAATGGATAAGGTACTCAAACATACAGCACTAGTCTCACCAGTTAAGGTTTGACATCAATGACAAAATAACAACTGTCTACATTGTAGCAATCTTTCTAACAAGGTCTTGAAACCTTCCTTCTCAGCACAGAAGCTCTGATACCAATTGTTAGTAATAACTAAGAGGGGGGGCGAATCAATGGCCTCAAATTTTAATCCTTAAATCAACCCTTAAAACTTATAACCATAAATTATGTCTCAATTTATATTCTATCCTACAAGATGAATGCCTTGAAATACTTATATCAATTTTCTACTTGTCGGATTGCTTTGTAATCTCTCTTTTGTATTATTATCTATAAGTAGTTAACTATTTACCGAAACATAGTAAATATGCAGAGTATACCAATAAATCCATAATTGCATATATGTAATGTAAAATAGTAAGTAATGAAACATAAACACATAACATGTGGATTTTAACGTGGAAACCCTGTTAGGGGAAAAACCACTGGGACCGGTACCCAAAATTTTCACTCTTCTGAAGTGATCTCTATTAGGAGCCAACCCTGTTAAAGGTTACAAACACACTGTTAGGTGTGACCTTGTTAAAGGATTTAAAAGATAGTTTTTCACCTAGTATTTTTTATCTAATGCTACCATCCTTGATCAAACACTCACTTGGCCTGTCAATAGGTCTCGGGCATATCCAATGCTACTTTTATGATCAAAATTTTTGATACTCCTTGGGATGTATCTCAATTGTAAAAGACTTTTAAGTCCTGCTCGATTAAGATACTTGATGCTTCAATGGTTAAACTGAAACACTAATGATCTGTTCATACATACAACTCAATTGTAGATTTTCAGATCTATTGTAAGTCCATTACCTCTCTAATCAATATAATCAATTCTATACCTATGCTCCACATTGTTCTTCTCTGTGATGTTGTCTCACTATTCATCGGTGTCTGTATAATATTGCTCTTTCCTCAGCTTGTTGATCAGGACTAAATGAAGACTTTCTTCTGCTTCAGATTTTCTTTGTCATCTTTCCTCTTTTCTTTTTCACCGCACACATTCCCCCATTCATAATGAATTGGGTTTGTCCCTATATAGACATGATTTACCTTTTCTTTGCTTTCTTGATTCTTGGAATGATCCACAATTCTCGCCAATAGATTTAAAGCAAACTCCATTTTTATCTCAAAGAGATCTTCTTGCCAACTGGACAAATCAGCTTTAAATCAATTAATTATCTTTGGATTTATCTAGATGATTAAAAAAATGATAAGTATCTGTTAAGTCTATTTATATCTCTTGATAGCTAAGCATTTTGTCATTTTTGAACTCTGTGTTCTATCGGTCAACACTCTAGTTAGTCATCGGTGATAACTGACTGTTCCTTTGGTGTGACTTTAGTTTTCATCGAGATATTTTTCCTTGTCTTTTCTGTCGGGCAACACTCTAATTCTTTCTGTCGGGTTACTCTGTATTTTTCTCATCGAGAAACATTGTGACTTTGCTTGTCGGTAATGCTGTGCATTAGTTTGTCGGGTAACACTATGAATTTTTCTCTTTTACTCTCATCGTCAGCGTGCACTTTGTCAGTGTATACAGTCACTTTGTGAATACTTGACTTTTGTGCATTACTAATAGCATAGCCTTGATTCATTGGTTCTTTGAATTCCTTGGCAATATTTCCATGACCATACAAATTATATTAAGTTGACATCAATGAAAATACAATACTTTAAATGATTTAATGCCTTGCAGGATCATCAACTTAACATCTTCAAACATTCAATCAGTTACATGACATCACATAGTTCATTTTGGGTACTAAGTTATTAATCAATATTTTCATCTTTTCATATTCGGGTATTGCTCTTGAGTACCTTGCAAAGATTCTTCTCCACCATTGTAAAAAGTATGTAAAGGATTCACCCATTTTTTGTGTAGTGTTGCAAAGATCCATCATGGTTGCGTTGTGTTGTATGTTTTAGGAGTAATGTTGGACAAATCATTGAATAAACTCCTCAAAAGATTACACACTTTGTGTGAGTTTGGAGAACCATTCCATAGAATTTCCACCTAGACTTCCTGGAAATAGCCTCACTAAATAAGTAGGTGGAAATAGAACCATGTTTAAACTCTTGTCAAAAGGAAATGGACATATGTGTTCCAAAGAGTGTACTTTTTTGTTGGTTTAGTCTTTTCTTGCTTGAGTGTCTCAAGCTCCATTTGAATTTCATATAATTTCTTTGAGAATATTGAAATAGGTGTTTGTACTTCTTGTTCCTTCAATCTCTCAACATCATAGTCTTTGGGAAGTTTGACTCCAAGAGAAGCTAAGTGTAGGAGTATTTCTCATTGTCTTCTCCCATGGTTTTTTCCAAGGTTATTTTAAACCTCTTACTTTGTTTGAGTTTTTTATACTCTTCTTCCAATATGTCTTCATCGTTGTCAGAACAAAACAAAGGATGGCCATGATTTCATTCTTCTTGGCTTTCTCTATCGTATTGATTTTCATTATATTGGTCAAAGGAATCACTCCATTCATGATGAGGTGCATCCATTTTAGGTGAGTCTTTATCAAATAGGGGATTATGAGATGTCTCTCCTTGTTGAAACTTGAGTACTCTAGGAGGTCTCTCTAAGTCGTCAGCAAGATATTGATTATGTCTTGGTTTAACCATGAAAGTTGGGTCTCAAATTTGTCAAAAGTGTTCCAATTATTTCAATAGGATTTCCAATTTGTCCAAATAGGTGTGTCCAAGTTGTGAAAGAGTATATGTTTTTGTTTAGAGTGATTGGCTCCAGCATCAGAGGGTTAGAATACCTTGATAGTGATTTGGTAATCAAGAGGATATGTTGAGTGAAAAGACCACACATTTTGGGACCAATTGTGAGAATCCAAAAGGACATGAAAGGTAGACTTATAAATAAGTTGTGAAACAATGACAAGCGGACCAAAAAGAGCAACAGGACCAAACTAAAGAGCCAAAAGGGTATCCAAACCTACTAAGCTTATGAGTTTGACACATGTGAAAGTACTCATTTTCCTAAATATGACTCCCTAGATATGAGCTTTGATTTACTAGATGTGAGTTGATGTTGACTAAATGTGAGTTTATGCAAATTAAATGCAAGCTTCTTTACCATATGTGAGCCAAAATCACTAAATGCAAGAAATTTCCCTAGATGTGAGCTTATGCAACCAAATGCAAGCCAAGAATAACCAAATGTGAGCCTCTAATGGTTTTGTAAATTTTTGTTAGTTTGTCTCTAAGTAAGTGAAAAAAATTCTGACACCAGAGTCTGTGTGAGACTTTCCAAAATGTTTCTTTTTTGAGGAATTTATCTTTTTAGTGCATTTAAGACACATCAAGAAATGTTCATTAGGCGACCAAACATATCCCTATTCCCTAGATTCTAGGAATAGAATGAAAATCTTTTATCGTAGACTCAGGTAAACACTCATATGCTAATCATAATATGGCCATCACCAAGCACGCAATGGCTCCAGTCATGATGTCGTATTAGCCAACTCCAAACATAAGTGAGGGCATGAAATGATGAGTATATTGGGGTAATTACTATTTTCCTTGCACAAATATTATCACCCTTTCAGAGATAAATAGGGTTGTTTTGACTACAAGTGTTGATTACTTATGGGCATTTCTTTGCAATCATCTCCCATAGAATTGCACAAGGAAAAATTAAGGTGTATAGCCCTATGAGTACTCAAATGTGTCTAGTCTCACAAGAGAGATTCAAGAAGCTCCTCTCCACACACACCTAAGCATGTCCAATGAATAATGTCAAAATACAAAGGACAAAACTGACTACATCTTCTGAGGCTTTGGCCTTCAAGGAAGCATTTTTTTTATAGTGATATGGAAGGGATGGCGTTCACCTATCCTCACTTGGGTTGTTCCCGAGAGATTTGTTCCTCAACTAGCAGGCCCTCTAATGATTTAAAAATGAGAAAGAGGATTGGCGACTTAGGAATCTAGATTTTTGACTCTTCATGGGAAGAAGAGCGTACTTTCCTATCCATGTCATTTTCTCCTATAAGAACATCAAGCAATTTCATTCCCTCAGATTTTATAACTCAAGACTTAATTCACCATAGCGAGTTTATGTTTTTCCAACTTGGGAAAAGAGAATAATCCTCTAGTTGGACCAATAAATGTGTTTAGATCTGATATTTAGGTGCCTATTTTGAGAATTGACAAAAGCACTTTTGAGAAAATTTGTATGTTCAATTACTCCAAATTCTATTCTAATTCTAAGTTGATTTTTGAGTTTCTGATTTTCCATGGAGGAAAAGAGAATAATCCTCTAATCAAGTTAGCAAGTGATAGAAAATGTGTTAAGATTTGAAAATTTTCAAATGGAGTTAGGTTGATCACTTTAGGAAACCTGCAAACCACTAGTTAGTAGTTTTTCTCCATCTATTTTTGATCAAAAAGTCTTTGACAACAATCTGTAATAAATCATTAGGTTGCTCAACATCCAAAAATAGTCAAGGTTAGTAGATTAGTAATCAAATTTCAAAAATTTCAAAACAACTAACCAAATGTGACTTCCTTTCCCAAATGTGATTAAATAAATACAGGATGCGATTAAGGATCCCAGATACAAGCCTTTTCAACTAAAGGTGATTCAAGAATTACCAGAAATGAGCCTTGACTGGATGCGATTGGAGATTAGCAGGATGCGATTTGGGAAATCCCAGATGTGAGGCTCTTTCTGAGATGTGAGATTTTTCTATAAAAGGCGATCCTTGGTCACTAAATGCGACTCTGCACCAAAAAATAGAAAGCACAAATGAGTAAAATTTGACCTAGAAATGAGGAGAAAACTGAGGATCTACCCCATGGTGGGCACCATAAATGTGTGTGTATTTATTGGATCTACAACCTGCAACAGAACACTTCAATATGTAATTTGATTAGTGATCAAAAAATGAAAGATTAGATGAAAAGCATATAGAAATCACTAAAACTAACATATTGCTTCCTATCTAAGTATAGTGTGATAAATGTTATAATTTCCCTCAGATTATGCATAAACCAGTGACATATACAAGCTTAGAATGGAAGGTCCAAAGAGAATTCAAAATAAATGCCAATGCAAAGTTCATTTTAGTGCTCCAAAGGAAGATTATGAAATTATGTAAATGATGAACTAAGAATGCATTTATATTTTTACAAAATTAGAGAAGCATAAGATTACTTTCAAATTCTAAAAATTAGGGGCTAATTGAGCTCAAATTCATTCCTTTTATAGAAGAATTTGAGGAATGAGTGGTTAAGATTGATTTGTGAAGAGAGGTGGAGATTGAATCTTTGGTGATCCATGTGAGTGATCCAAGTGATTTAACTCTCATTGGCCAATGGATTGACTTTCCATTTTGTAAGTGAGGAGTTGTAATTAGGAGATTTATTTAATTCCTTTTAATTAATTACTTTAGCCAAGTATTTAATTGTTTTGATTTGATTTAAATAGGCTAATGTAATTAATATGAGTTAGTGATGAAATCACTTTGATTTTTAGGAGATTAAATTTATTTTAATGAATTATGCCAAAATATGAGTAATTATATTTACATAATTAGGGGTATGATCACACTTAGGGAAAATAGGGTCTCTGGTTAGACTAGACCAAATTAGGGTGGTTACATGCACCAGTATCAGTATGTGTATAGGGGCACCACCATTTTAACTAGTATATGACACAAAAGCAGTATTACCTATTGAGGTAGAAATACCATCACTCAGAATCTCTTTACAAGGACTCATAACTTATCAAGACTATCAAATTTCCAGAATCCAAGAATTAGAATTTCTTGATGAAAGGAGACAAGAAGCATTTGACCATCTAAGGGTCTACCAAAAAATAATGTCTAGAGGCTATAAAAATCAAGTAAGACACTGAGAATTTTAGGTTGGTGATCTTATACTCAGAGAGAATCTAAAGAATCAGCAAAATTGAGAAAATAAGGGAGAGTTTGAACCCAATTGGTTGGGTCCCTTCATGATTACTACAACATTTGGCTCTAGAGCCTATCAACTGTCAACTCCAGAAGGGGAAATAATTCTCAATCCAATCAACACAATCCACCTGAAAAAGTTCTACATTTACACATACTGAAAAAGAGCAGTTCATGTACAGAGAAAAAGATCCTGAAAAAATTCCAAAAATAACAGAAAAGAAGAAAATCATAAAAAGAGGAAAAAGTCCTAAAACAATGATCATCATGGTGAAAACCTGACAACATGCGCCTTGATGGGTCACAAAAAAATAAAAAATAAAAAAATAAAAAAATAATTGAAAAATAAAAAAGTGCCTTGGTGAAAACCTGATAAACAGACACCTTGGTAGAAAATGTAGTAATTCTGCCAAGTGGTGAAAACTAGTTAAAGGGGAATCACTTGTAACTAACACTCCATATATCCATGCATAGCTTGGCTATCCCACCTGCAAAGGCTTGAACTTGTTTTCTTGCATGTATATACTTTTAGTCACTTTCATGACCTTTTGCAACTCATCTCAATTGGCATCTCGTCATCATAGCTTGGGATCAGTCGATGTCTTAGTCCTAGAAACTCATTCCTCACCAACAGAAATCTCCTAGAAATTTCGACAACCAATTCAACATCTTGTCAAGTCGTCTCACCAATCAAAGTCAATTATCCTAGTCTCTTAGCCACTAGATAGTTTTCCACTAACACAATGGTGTTTCTCAACACCCTAATCAACAGTGTTTCTTAACACTACCTATTTGGACAAAAAAAATTCTCAACACTATGCACTCACAAGCATGATGGTGTTTCTCAACACCCTACATAGACAAACATATAACACTCACACACTTGTTGAAGGTGTGTTGAATATTTTCTTGAATATTGTTTGTTATCAATGTTTTTCGCTCATCTTTTCTTTGATTACTGCTTGTTGGTGTGGTCCCAATGATCTTGCGATGTCAAATAAACTGGTTTTTTGTGATAGGAGCTTTCATATTAAGGTGTAAAATCCTCATATACCTTAACTTTTTTTACTTGCATGCCAAGGTGAGGTTGGAACTATCTCCTTGACTTTTATTAATCTATCTATTTACGCAAGATCGCACTCATGGTTATCTTGGCTCTGCATGCCTTGATACTTGTGTACCCTTGCAACATCAACTAAAAACAATGTTCAAGTCATCTTGGCTTTCATACCTAGATTCTTATGTTGTTTTCCCACATTTTATCCGATGAAAGTCGTGCTCATATCCTTATGTTCGTAGTGGTAGCAGTGAGGGTTGTATCAACTCCGATGTCCCAAACACTCGATGATGAAAAACAAGATAAAGGAATCAGTGGGTAGACTCACATTGTAGGTTGTATATCATCTTAGGCTTTTATTTCACATTGACATTATAATATTGAAGAGTTATCCCTTAAATCCTTTTCCAAAGTGGTCAACTATATTCACTAACCTAGCTAATTTAATGGTCCTGGATCTATTTTTGGGATTGAAATTGAAATTAAAATCTAACATCATTCGGCTATTCAAGATTGTAATTTAACCTTTTAATTAAATTAATTTGACCACTGACACCCTCATCATTGCATTCCTCCTCAATTTCATCAACCAAACCGGACAACCTCCATCTCTATCCAATAGAGTCAACTGTGGTCAACCCTAGTCAACTTTTGGTCAAAACTAGTCCATACGACCTCGAATCAAGCTCAAATCAAGTTCTCCACCATATGTGTGTTAATCTAATTAAATCAATATAAAATTCAACACTTTCCTTAAAATCAAATCAATTGCAATCAGGCTTGTCACCCTAACAACATTTTGATTTTGATCCTGAGGGGGCAGCACCAATATATCAACAATCTGAATCTTAATCAACAAATCTCATCGCTAGAGGTGTTGGAACCCTAAATTTTGCATAATTTAGAGTTCTAGATTCCATGCACAAAAGAAAATTTCCCTTTACAATCATGTACAACACCTATGATCAAGCATGTTCTTTCATTCCAAATCTCGAGAACCTATTCTAATGCATATATCAAGTGGTTGATTTCCAGGTATGTATGTGTTTTACAATTTACAGATGCAGAGTGATTCTAGGTAAGTACTTTTAGATCATGATTTCTTTATACTAGAGAGTTATTATGTAAATTCAATTGTTCCTATGCATTTTATTTGTCATAAATACGTTATAGATTCTCTCAACAACATTTGCTATTTTTCTTAAGGCTAATCCATATGTGTTTTCTTAGAATGTATAAGTTACAAATTGAAATTTTATCAGAAAGGTTGAATGTATTTACTATTTTTCATTGGCTAAAATCAAATGGAGTTTTGTGCATATTTATTGTTGTGGGATGACAACATTGGTCAGGGGCTCTCTTTGGAATTTATTATCTTTTGGCTGGATAGATTTCTTGTTAAATGAATTAGTTCTTGGGATTCTTTGTATCAAAATAAAGTATGTTCAATATCACAGGTCTTCATCAGGTCATTTGAGAAATTTTTGAGCCCAAGAGAAAATTCAATTTTTAATAGTTCATGAGTGAAATTTTAGGAATAGAAAGTTGTCAACTTTGGTGATTAAAATCTTCATGCTCAGAATGGATCTTGGAAAACTGTTTGGTGAAATTTTTTCTGGTATATGAGACTATGTGCCTATGAAATTTCTACCTATCCTAAAATGCGTCAAATGCTTCTAGTTTGATTTTAACAAAGATCTAATCTTGTTTGGTGTATTATTTTAAAGTTCACATTGCTCACGACTAGCCCAGACACAGGTTAGTTTACAAAGGAGGTACCTAAATTCGGGAAATTAATTTTCTTTTCATATTGAGACACTATAAAAGATTGAACATTTTTGGAAATGACATTGTTAAAAATAATTAAAGGATGAACATGAATGTGGGCCCAAGATTAATAAGGAGGTTTGGGAAATGGCTATGATTTTCCCCATTTCGCTAACCTAGTTTTGGGTGGCTGAGAAATAGCGAAAATCAATAAACTAGAGCTTGAAACATGTTATGCCCAAGCATGAGATCTTGTTGTCACTGATCATTTTATGAACAATCAAATAATGAAATGCAGTCATGATAGTATAAAGGGAAGGAAATAAATTTATTGTTCAAAAGATGAATCACATTTTTTTATATTCACCCAGAAATTTGAAGTTGTTTTTGGGCTCAAAATGAGTATCTATACATCTAGAAAGGTTTCCAAGACTTTTCCCACATATGGGAAACAAATTTATGACAGTTTTATATGTTTTTATGAATCCAACAACAACAAAAATGCCCAGACATTTGTAGACACGGCCCAGATTTATCTAGAATGTATTTTTGCATGAACAATTGTATGAGGACTTCAGACTTGGTCAGCAGATGTAAATCATAGATCTTTCATCATCTATTCCTTTGCATAATAATGGAGCTTTTGAAATAGGTATGGACACCCACCCAAGTATCCTAGTGAGCAGATTTTTGATGGAGAATGAAGTTAATTTAGGATAAGATAGGGAAACAGTGAATAAGGCACATTAACATTTTGAAAAAATTTCTCATTGAGACCCAGTGGTTCTGCATACATAAAATATATTTGATAAAAAATTTAGCGTCAAAGGAATCAAAAATCAAACCTAAAATATACTACCGAGCCAGTATGAGAGAAAAGGAATCAGTGTACGGACGACCATAAGGTGTAATGATGCACACCATGGATTTCCTATAAAAATGAAAACTTGTGCCAGCACCTTATGCCATTTAGGTGATGTAAATAAGTTAATCTCAATGATTTGAAGGATGTGCACAAGATAATTCTATCATTAATAATATTTTTTAACAGTTCTACACATGAAGAATAAAATTCTTGGTACATTAAAAGGAGAAATTACATTTATCCAAAATGAGTAAAACAAGAATACAAGATGGTTCTGCCTTAAAAATTAGAGATGTATATTTAGTTTTTGAGGGGCCAATTTACTCAAAGGTGAAATTACAAAATTATTTCACTAAAAATCAAGTATTTGGATATAATGAAGTAAAATTCATTTACCCGAATGTTGGCATGAAGACAATACTTCAGGTTATGTTGAATAAAAGAAAGAGGGAAAAGGTAAAAATAAATATTAGAGGTGAATATTTTTCAATCAAAATTATATTAAGCTATAATTTTGGAGGATTAGCTGGACTCACACGTGAAGTATTTGAAGGATGAAGACTATAAGTTTCTTATAAAATGATCTTTCATTTTATTAGGGCTTTTAGTTTTAATATTTTTATTGTAATTTAAAGTTGTCACATGTACGTTGGAAGCTTGTTTTCATCCCATCATTTTTATATAAAATGGGATACCACAATTGATACTAGGGGGAAAACAAGATATTATTGATATGATGATACAATACTGTAATGATGGATAATGTACTTGGGTAGTGACTGCAATCGATATGCAAATCAATTGTATTTACTTTTTTTATTAATACAAAGAATTGAGGAAGTAATTTCATTGTTTTTTATTGGATTGGTCCTTTGCATTTTTTCAGTTTCAAGAATTTCCTTTTATCTGTTAGATGTTGGAAAATTGAAGTTTTAAATATTGATTTTTGAATATCAAGGGTTGTATATGAATCTCTCATCTATACAAATTCTTGTCTAATTGGTTTCCTACCAAAGAATTAAATTCATTTATACTAAAATAAATGTTATAATCAATCCATTTGTAATGTCATAGAGGAGGGAATCTGAAATTGAATTGCAAAGTGTACATGAGGGTTCAAACAAAACTTAAATACATTCCCCCCAATTATTTGGATAAGGGACTAGCCTATGCATTTCCTCAAAGAAGTTTTTTTACATTTGCATGAGAATTGAATTTATTTCATTTCATCCTTTGTATATTTGAAGTTACTAGTATATTATCTCATACCTATAGTATTTTCCTACACACAACTCAATTTTATTTACAAAGTATTCATAAAGCATTCATAATATTCAACCACCAAATAGGAATTATATATTCTTATTCTGATTAACCTCATGGAACATTTTTCATCCTGAGAAATCAAGAAAGTTTAAATTCTCTATAGAAAATAACCTTCGTGTTTGGGTGAAGGTTTTACCCACCTAGGTTTAGCGAAGCCTAAAGTACAGGGGAATAAAGATTATTCTTGTTCATTGGCCAAGACTGATTGAAGAATCCTTTAGGAGAATTGGCAAAGCTCTTGGATTTCCAATCTATGGTTTTGGGAATCAACAAGGGGAATCTTATCTCCATACCAAATTGAGATTCTTTCTGCAAAACTAATTTCAACACTTCACATCAAGTCACTTGGATAGCCATATAACCCGGTTGAATCTCTAGGGACATATTAGTTTCATTGCATCACATCAATCTGGTAGTGTCTCTTAATCAAGTGATTGGCTTTATCTAGACCCATATCAAGTCAATTATCCCAATTAATCTATAAAATGGAAACCAATCTCATCGCACCACATCAATTTGGTTGGTCATTTAGACCAATCTAAAATTGCAAAATCTACTTTGGACGGATATTCAGATTCATCACTTCACATCAAGCTGAATATCCAGATCTCCCTATCGATCTTCATTCAATCAAGCTCAGAGTCAGTACTATCACTCTTCGCTCATTTAAGTTCAAATCTGATGTCTTTAATCTCTTTATCAGTCTTCACTCAATCAAGTCCAGAGATGATGTCTTTAATATTTCTATCAGTCTTTTCTCAATCAAGACCAAAGCTGGTATCTTCAATCTTCAATCGATCTTCATTCAATCAAGTTTAGAAATGGTTCTAATCAGGGATAGTTTCATCACTTTACATCAAATTGTTCATTATCTCAACATCATAAGTTCTTTGAATCAACCCTCTACTCGCATATCAATTCAAAGAGGGGAAAATTTAATCACCTAAAATTGGTCTAGTAAACTAAGAGCCCATAATCTTGATTAATTGGCCTAAAATCCTAATCAAAAGCATTTAAATACTAGTCCTACTTATGTGAGTATATCCAATCAACCTACTTACATAATTAAATTAATCCTCTAAATCAATCATCAAATAAATCTCAAATCCTAGCATCGTGGCTATTAAAATGATAAATCAAGGTCACTTAATAGTCTTAAAATCCTTTTAATTAACAAACTCAACTTTGAAATATCAATAACCTCTCACATGGATGGAGTTCACATGGATTGAAGGAGAGTGCATCTCAACCACCCTTCATGGTCAAATCTTAGCCATCCATTTTGAGGAGGTTTCTATAAAATGGATATCTATCCTTGTTGAAGGAGGATGAATTGTTGTTGTAACATAAAAATATCATTTTGATTCTAGGGTATAATCAACATAGAAGAGCATCTTCATTCTATCATAGCATTTGAATTTGTTCTTAGATAGTTTAATATTACTTTCATTTCTTAGTATTTGTTGCATCTTGTTAGATTTATCTCATGTTCGCTCATGCATCATCTCAGTTGCATTTTTCATATCATTTTCATGTTCTTGAGAGAAAAGTATGCAAGTTCATGCATCATGTTCACCTTTGAATCTTTCATTTTGGAGTAGTCTAATCACTTATTCTTGTGCCAAGCTGATGAGCATATATTAAGAATCAAAATCGCTTCATCTAGGGAGAAATAAGTCGATTTTAGGGTTTTTTCACAACATTAGAGTTAAATTTGATTATTATTGACCCCTAATCTAATGGTTTATTGAGTGTAGATTTGTTGCAGGATAATATCACATTTACACCACACAATATATAGCATTTTTTTTAGAAATTAATCTTTCCTTGGTTGTATGTATATTTAAATAAGGATAAACCAAGGTATCCTATATTATTTTTGTCCTCTAGTCTAAGTAGGAAGACGTGTCACATTTTTGTGTTTCCTTTAATAAGGAAATTAGATATTCCTCCTTAAGAGGATTCCCACACTTAGCACACACTTAATATAAATTTGGCATTCATAGAATATAAGAGTTACATGAAAAATTCATCACTCATCTCTATTTATGAGATACTTCTTCACAAACTTTTCAAGTTCTTCTCACAATTTTCTCACTTCTCTCATTCTCAAACTTGCTCTCTCAATATTGTAATGAGCTTCTTGCTCACTTTTTCTCTCTTTCTCTAGGATTTTTTGCCTCATTCATATTATATTCACAAGGGGTTTTTCTTAGTTTTCCCCTTTAAAAAATATTGTCTCATTGTGTTGATCTTGGAGATTCTTGATGATTTTGGTGATAGTTCTATTGGATTTAATGGGAAATAGTACTGAGAGTGGAGGGGTGAATCAGTACCTCTAAAAATTTTAACATTTTACACAATTCATCATTAGTAATCTTTCAATTCTGATTTACCAACCATTACTATTATTCTTTCTTATGTATATATTGTTTGATCATAATCTTTAATTAGTTTTCTATCATTCATAGAAACATTCATGAAATTGATAAACACATAACACAAGATATGGTATCGTAGAAACTCCTGTTAGGAAGTAAATACTGCGGTGGGGATGGCACCCACAAAACTTCACTATCTACATAATGGAAGGGAGCTGGTTAAGGCTTACAATTTGATCACTTATGATGATCTACCCTATTAAGAGTATTAAGGTGGAGACATGTTAAGATATACTCTGTTAAGAGCTTTAGCAACACTAATTTAAGTGTGCACTCAGTTATGAGATTTACAATAGGATGGTTAAGCCCACCTTTCTTGAAAGGATTTCATTAATATACTAAACTTGTTAGAATGTGTACAAATGTTGACCTGATTGTATGCAATCTACTATTGCTGATTTACAGATCCATTAAAGCTCTTTACAATAATAATATCACCTTAAGTGATTGATGAATACCTTTTCTCTTCTTTTTGATAGCCTCTGTTATGTTCTTGAAAACTTATTTGATTATGTTTGTGTTCTTCTGCATGAATTCTCTATCTGGTCTTTAGTTGCTCTCCATGGCTACTATCTTCATTGATCAACTTATTTTTTTCAATGGATTGAGCATCTATTTATACAAGTATTTGACCTATCTTGGAATTCACATATTACATTGTTAACTCTCAGATCCAAGGTTTACAACTTGACCTTGATCTTTAGTTTGCATGTTTTAAAACAATAAAACTAATTAAAATAATAACAATTACATTGCTTCCTCCGCACATAATGGATTTAAAAGAAAATTAAGAAGTTATAAATACAAATTCAGTGATTTATCTGACGTGGAAAGTCAGATCCACTTTTTGCAGGATGTAACTGACTGTCAGTTCTTGGTCTTCGGTTTGAACTTGCATTCTGTCGGCTTTCCTTGACTAAACTATTCGTCGGGTTCCCTATATCTGTCGGGTTCCTCTATTTACTATTCTATCAGGTGGCACTGTTGTTACTCATCAGGTATCCCTTACCCTTTTTTCATCAGATAATGTATGTGGTAAATTTGGCCTTGTTAATTCACCATACACTTCAACATAGTCCTTCTTCACCAGGTACACACAAGAGTGAATATGAGATTATTCATCTTGTTTGCCTACATGATTCAACCTGTTGCCTTCTATCCTAACGGGTTTTTTGAAATTTGTCTCAGAACGAAAGTCTCACAACCATGGACCAATCTAGGAATAAATGATTTATCATGATAAATGCAATACAATGCAATATTATGTTAAGAAATGAGAGATATGAGATAATCTAAGACATGATGATCAATGCAATTATTCTAGAAATTGAAGCTATTCTATTGTAATATGAAATTATTCTATATGAAGCTATGACAATAATTCAGTATTCTAACAATGCATATTTTCTTTAGAAATTCAAGGGGTTTTGAATGAAGAATGAGAGTTCTTTTATAGACTATGAGATGATCAGAATAGAAACTTTCCTCTTTGAAATAAAACAGATAGAAAAGCCAGCTTAAAATAGAAAGCTTTATTCAAAAGAATACAATAAATTGTTTTCTTCCTGCTTTAACTATTTTCTTCCTTTGATTTAATTATGTTTTATTTGAATTAAATTGTTTTCTTTCTCTTTAAAGCACAATTAATTCAAAGTTTCCATTTCTGAATAAAAGAAAGATTTTTGATAGAATATTCAATTAATTAAATAAATTTGATCTCATAATTGCTTTTTCTCAATTATCTGAATATTAAATTCAATTATTGAAAATGAGGATATTTATTTAATAATTAAATATCATTTAATTCCTTTTTTATGTGTCTCAGCTAAAGAGGGTGAATTTAATTTAATTTAATTAAAGTGCTAGGAATTTATGAATTAAATTAATTTGATCATAAGGTTTATTTAGCCAATAGATATTTAGGAATGAAATATGACGTATGATTAATGCAGATTTAGGATTTTCTACATTTGACACTCAGGTCGAGTAGAGTCAGTAAAAAACTTAGAATTGCCTAGTACAATAGGACTTTGATGATCTAGAAGAATGAAAAATGTAACGAAATTGGTTAGAGTTGCAAGATGCCGATTTTGGGGTGTTACATTTTTCCCCTCTTTGAATTGATGTGCGAGAAGCACATTGATTCAAAGAATAGTCTGATGCCTGAAGCACAGAACAATAGATTTGAAAATCGATGATGTAAAGATTCCAGAGCCATCTCCAGAACAGAGCTTGACTCTCCAAAGTCTTAGGTTAGGTTGCCAAGACGCCGGTCAAATAGATATCTTTCACAAGATTGTCCCCAGAATGAGGCTCAACCTTCAGGAGTCAGGGTTAGATTGCCCCGATACCTGTCCCAAAAGATAGTAATTGAAGGTTTAGGACTAACTCCAGAATGAAGCTTAGTCCCCCAATATCTAGGTTAGATCACCTAGACACTGGCCAAATTGACATCTTTCACAAGGTTATCCCCAGAATGAGGCTTAACCTTCAGGAGTCAGGGTTAGATTTCCATGATACCTGTCCCAAAAGATGGATAAATATATTTCACAAGGTTATCCTCAGAACGAAGCTTAACCTTCAGGAGTCAGGGTTAGATTGCCCCGATACCTTTCCCAAAAGATGGATAAATATCTTTCACAAGGTTATCCCCAGAATGAGGCTTAACCTTCAGGAGTCAGGGTTAGATTACCCCGATACCTGTCCCAAAAGATGGATAAATATCTTTCACAAGGTTATCCTCAGAATGAGGCTTAACCTTCACAAGTCAGGGTTAGATTTCCCCATTACCTATCCCAAAAGATGGATAAATATCTTTCACAAGGTTATCCCCAAAATGAAGCTTAACCTTCAGGAGTCAGGGTTAGATTGCCCCGATACCTGTCCCAAAAGATGGATAAATATATTTCACAAGGTTATCCCTAGAATGAGGCTTAACCTTCAGGAGTCAGGGTTAGATTACCCCGATACCTGTCCCAAAAGATGGATAAATATCTTTCACAAGGTTATCCCTAGAACGAGGCTTAACCTTCAGGAGTCAGGGTTAGCTTGCCCCAATACTTGTCCCAAAAGATGGATAAAGATCTTTCACAAGGTTATCCCCAGAATGAGGCTTAGCCTTCAAGAGTTAGGGTTAGATTGCCCTGATACTTGTCCCAAAAGATAGTTTTTGAGAATCATCTCCAGAACGGAGCTTGATCCTCAAGAATCTGAGTTAAATTTCTCAGATACTTTAAAAGATGACAAGATGTAAGGAACAAAGATGACCTTATTGATTGTGGAGTATCCAGTTTTGACTGTGAGGTACAAAAAACTGAATATGCCCCAAGTGATGAGAACTTTTGAAAATCAGTTTAGATTGATTGAAATAGATTTAATGATGTAATCATCCTGCCCCCTCGGGAGCGAAATAGAAAGATGACACATCATATTGATGATGGAGAGTGAAAAATCACAGATAGATGTTGAGTCAGAGATCAAGAAGAACTCAGAATAGATTACGGAAAAATTCAAAAGATTCATAATCAATTTTGAGTGATTTCAAGGTCTGGTTGACCAAGTTTGACTAGGGTTGACCAGAGTTGACCAGAGCTGACTTTAAAGAAAAATGTCAAAGAATTTAGAAAATGATGATATGATAAGATTCTGACAAGAAAGAGACGTCAGAAAGTTGACTGCACAAGTGTCCGATCGCGTCGGTCCCAAAAATTTTAAAATGCGATTTTGAGCTATATAGAAGTGTCAGATTTCGATTTCGATCACGAAAATGGATCTAGAGCGGTCAAATTAGATAGTGGTGCCATTTGCATGCAAAATAGAGCACTTTAAAAAATTAGGTCAAAACCTATATAAGGACGAAAAGGGTCATTTTCAAATCATTTCAACCCTTTAACTTTGTGAATTGAGAGCTCTGAGTAGAAGACAAAATGGTGGTCCCCTATAATAGCCAACGATTCGAGCGATCCAGGAGACACAACCGGCCCGCAGTGTACGGACCACCTGTAAGTAGTCGATAAACCTCCCTGTAATTCAAATTTTATGCATTTTTGTTAATTTTTTGCTCATTTATTCACATTTTTAAATTTTGAGTCACGGGTCTTTGCGCGAAGAAGTAGTTTCTCCGCGCGCCCCGTAGGGAAATCTCACGCGAAGAAATAGCTTCTTCGTGCCACTCAATGCGAACACTCGCATGGGTGGGTACCCAATGTCACATGAAAAATCCTTTTGGAAGGCATTTTCTCATGTGAACTGGCATAAAAGGTCGCATGAAATTGCAATATCACACGATTCAAAGAACTTCTTCGCACGAAAGATAACTTCTTCACGTGAAATTCTGCCATTTCGCATGAGAAAAAATGGTCAGAATCAGCATGAAATCAGTCTACGTCGCATCCAATAGCTTTTGCATCAATGTTGTTAATGTCTGTAGGATGTCTTCAATGCTTTATTATCACATTATTCTTTGATTATTTGTCGATTACTGATAGTGCTCTGTTGTTTGCATGTCATGCAAGTCGACTTCCCAGATTTAGCATTCAGATCGCATCATCCAGCAATCAGTAGATTAGTATCTCAGTTAGATGATGCTGAGATGGCACATATAGCCACATTGGGATTGAGCACATTATGTGATATACTTGAGATTCGGGTGAATCACAGACTACTGGGGGCATTGGTTGAGCGTTTCCATTCAGAAATGAACACATTTTACTTACCATAGGGGGAGATGATCATTACTCCCGAGGACATCTATAGGATCTAGAGGATACCATTTGTCGGAGCTAGAGTTGAGTATGAGACATAGCCCAAGATGGGCACAGCAGCTTTGAGAGAGGTCTTCTAGGATGACCTCATGATGGGCAGAGCGATCCCCTGGGAGGATCTAATCGGTTCATATGGGGTGACCCACAGGTTGCCAGTACTACTAGCATGCTTCCTTGGGTGCTACTTGATGCCTGACTGTGGATAGCACGGGCTAGAGTGTGGCTGGGGCAGGATGCTACAGCTGATGATGGCATGACCATGGCACTATGGATGGGGCCAGTGTATGCTGGCACACATGTATCACAAGATGCATGAGATCACCTATCTGGAGGTGAAGAGTATGGCAGTAGGGGTGTTTGTATTATAGGTATGGGCTTGGGAGCATCTTCCCATCACTAGGCCCATTTGTAAGGACATGAGACAACCCTTGGAGCCGTATATTTTCCGATATAGGGGGATGATTACCCAGCCTGCGCTGGGTAAGGTCGATCAATGGCGAGCTCAGCTCGATGATTTACCAGCAGTGATATGGAGGCCTTAGAGGCTGACAGAGGCCTGGGATGACACAGCACAGTAGCTGAGTCATATGTTTTTCTCTTGGGCCATGATAGGGCGTACGACCACAGTCATTGAGAGATTCCCGCAGAAGCGGGTATGGCGGCAGTTCAGTCACCCACAGGACATCTCATAGGAGTATACAATATACTCGAGATTCACGAATGAGGTCAGGAGGGGTTGGGGTACGCCATTGGACCAGGGGCATACGATGATAGATATTTGCTCATTGGTCCCAGTGTAGTGGGACTACCTCAGGGACGTAGAAGATGTCGGTGTGACTGTCGAGTACAGGGAGCACTTTATTACGCACCCTTTTCTGAGGTTTATTGATCTAGTGGGGATAGTAGGTCAAGGACAGGTGGTACCTCCTTAGGTTGTTTAGCCATAGGTGGCACAACAAGTGCAGATGCCTCCTCCACAATAGAGGGTGCTGCTGGGGATACAGCAGGGGGCCTGACCTAGGACAGTACAGGTTGACATCCCTGCCTACCACATGGGGATGGATGTTGGAGCCAGTGGCAGTGGTAGCACTAGGCAGTCTCAGCGATGACTGACAGAGAAGATGACCGAGGAGCAGTAGGTACCTCCATAGGAGGAGGGACGGGATGATGATCCT
>MU224175.1:1314645-1334773 GCA_018584345.1 Thuja plicata
AAAATGAGGATATTTATTTAATAATTAAATATCATTTAATTCCTTTTTCATGTGTCTTAGCTAAAGAGGGTGAATTTAATTTAATTAAAGTGCTAGGACTTTATTAATTAAATTAATTCAATCATAAAGTTTGTTTAGCCAGTAGATATTTAGGAATTAAATATGACGTATGATTAATTCAGATTTAGTATTTTCTACATTTGACACTCAGGTCGAGTAGAGTCAGTCAAAAACTTAGAATTGCCTAGTAAAATAGGACTTTGATGATCCAGAAGAATGACAAATGCAACAAAATTGGTTAGAGTTGCAAGATGCCAATTTTGGGGTGTTACAGATGACACTTAACATTGTTTGTCAGGTAACCTTGGTGTTGGATAGTGTTGTGCCTTGTCTGTCGGTGTAGAGTAAATTGATGGTCCAGATCATGTTTTTCTCTAAGTATACTAATGAAAAAATATAATGCCTTCGATCTCCCCCTTTGACATTAGTATCAAAAACTGATATGTGCATAATACTAAACTCTTTTGGTATGTATACACCATGTTTATATCCTTGTCATAATATGACTCCCCCTTACTATGTGCATCGGTATAGTGTATGTATATGTACATGTATACTATTTATTCTCTATATGTACATTATTTCCCCTTTATTCCATTATACATATTATTTCCTCCTTTTAACTGACGTGATGTACATATCAAATTCCCCCTTTCATTGATATTGATGACAAAAATGTACGTCTTACAATATGCCAAAATTGTGACAAAAATTTGCAACTTACAATGTGTCAAAAATGTTAGAATGCGTAATTTTGATATCTTCTAGCAGTTTCTTCCATTGTTCTTTCAACTATTCTAGTGCCATGTGTTGAAGCTCTAGTCTTGCGTGCATATCATAAATGTTGTCTAGGACAAACATTTCAAGGGTGGCAATTAGAGTATTTGCCTGTGTCATATTTTGTTGCAGTAGTGTAAGTGTTGGTAAGAGCTTAACTTAGAGCTCATTGACCTCATCTTTGTATTTCATCTCTACAAACTAAATGTCTTGTCTTTGTTTCCTAGCCTGTATGATCTATTCATTGTGCAATTTAAGTGCTTCTTCTATATTGGCTAGATTTTGTGCACTGGACTTAAGATCAACATCTATTTTTTCTATCTTGTCGATATACTCTTGAGTGAGAAGATCTAAAGTGCACAATTTATTAATTAAGGTAACAAATTTTGACATAATTGGATCAATTGTACTTACCAATTCAAATAGCTTGACCTTTTTCAGTGGCACTTCCTGGCTTATTTTCTCTGCGAGCTTGAGTTCATACTTTTGTTCAAGTCTTTCTTCCATAGCCTTCTCAGCATCAGTATTCTAAGATCTTATTTCATCTATGAGTATAACCATTTGATCAAGCATTGGATCTTTTTGATCAATATCTATGTCAGGTACAATTTGTTGAAGTATATTTCTTGCTACTTCCAGTACCTTGGTCTCTTTTTCCACTCTCTTCAGCTTTTCTTGTATAGCTTTTCTTTCACAGAGCTTTGCATATTTTGTCAATGTTGTTAGATCCAATGTTCTTGGATCATAGACTGGAATCTCAATAATTTCATCCAGAGTTACAAGATTCTTATTCTTTCCTTTCTTCTTCTTTGAGATTTGAGGGGATGCAGATGTATGAACTACCATATCTAGTTCATTTGTTTGTTTTGAATTGCTTGGTGAAGGTTTTGTAGATGATGTATCTTGTGTCTTCTACTCTGTGGGCACCTGTTGGTTATGTAAAGATGTCTCTTCATTAACCTTGGGTTTTTTTGCAGAATGTGCTCCTGATTTCTTTTCTATCTCATCCTTCTTTCCTTCTTCACCTTTCTCTGTAGGCTTGTCCCCTATTTCCTTTTGATTTTCTTCCTTATTCTGATTATTAGATGTATCTTTCTGATCATCGATTATAGCTTGCTCTTCAGTTCTATCTATTGTCTCTTTGGCTTCTTCATCACCCTTGTCTTTGGGTGTGCTTGTTTCCTTTTTAGTTGATCCATTATTTCCCTCTAGTATATTTATTGCCTTCATTAGGATAGGCATGTTACTCTGAGTTATGGCTTGGACTTTGTCAGTATTGGTGTCCTGCCCATTGGTTAGTACCTTGTCAGCAGTGACATCCTCATCTTTTTGTATATCTTGTGCAGGGTCTTGCACTTTTGAGTGCATGATTGAAGTGTCCTACACTTGTTCATCAACAATGTCAACTATCTTAGCATCTAATTTCTGCAGTGCTTGATGGCTTTATTGATCCTTAAGTGTGATAAATATTACATCATCTTTCTTCTTTGGATCATTTTCAGAATCATAGTGAGTGATATCTTGGATATTATCATCCATGCATGTATCTAAGTTAATAGGCTCATCATCACTTTCTTGATTGTCCGGAGCAATATGCTGAGGACTTGCATTATCTGTCTCCTCCTCTCTATGAGGTGTGTTTGTGAGAAGTAAATGCTTCTCAACACTTGTTGACTTTGTTGGTAGATCTAGGAGATATCTCCATTTGG
Source organism: Thuja plicata (assembly GCA_018584345.1). Classification (NCBI taxonomy): domain Eukaryota; kingdom Viridiplantae; phylum Streptophyta; class Pinopsida; order Cupressales; family Cupressaceae; genus Thuja; species Thuja plicata. Next base: position 1,317,192 of record MU224175.1, read on the forward strand.
TTTTTGTCATTGAATCTAGTTCTATAAAGTTGTTCTCTAGTACTTTGTAAGCCCTTATTTTGGCTAAAAATTTATTTGAGTGTTTCTTTAGTACTTTTCTTATCTCTTCAACTTTGGATTCAAGAGGCATTAGTCTCACAAGTACTCTTTATCTTGCTTCTCTCTCTATTTGCAAGGCATATGACCACTGTTGATATACCCTTTTACCTATCTCTTCAGGTATTTGATTTAAAAATTCTACAGGGGAATACTTGTTCTTGATCATTAATTTTATGAATACCTCTTGTATTTTAATCTAATCCTCTAGATTCAGTGTATCCCATTGTCTGATCTTTTTATCATTGTGCCATGAGTGGCAATTGATTTGGCAGCTTCATCTACCATTTGATTTCTAAAGTTCTTCTTTAATACATCTGGCTCATCATCTTTGGTGCCATCTAAGTCATCCTTTTTCCTAAAAAACCCTTTTCTTTTCTTTTGTGGTGTGGTTTTGATAGGTTGTTGTCTTGTTCTTTTTTCTGGTTGCTTCCTCATATAGGTCCTTACTTGACCTTTCTTAAGTGGTGTGGTATTGGTAGCAGTAGTTTGACTTCTTATCCTTTGCTTCTTTGCAGGAGGTAGAGATGGAGGTGTATCAGATTTAGTAGCCTCTATATCTGATTTCTTTTCTTCTAGTTCTTCACCGATGGTGCCCTATTCATCGGTTTCCTCCTGTTGATCCTACTCTTCTTCTGAGACTGATAGAATATTCTTGAGATTCTTAACCATTTTATCCTTCTTGTTTATAGTCTTCTTGACTTCTAAGCCTTGTTTTATCTTTGATTTGGCCTCCTCATATGTTCTAAACCTTGGTTGTTTCTTATCAATGGGCTCATTGATCAGTGCCTTAATTGCACTCATAGCTTGATCAATATTGATCTCATAGTCTAATGGTGCTAACCAAGTTGTTCTTGGTACAACCAGTTTGATATGAGTTTATTCTATGTTTTCCATGAAACATATCTCATCTTTGTGTTTTTCAACTAGTTGTTCAGGAATCGGCCTAGTTCTTTCCATCATATTTTCCTTGAACTCAAGGAAGTATGCAGACATAACAGACTCAAAGTTGTCTCCTATTGACGTAATCAATTCACTAACCTATTGGGTTACCTATTTGGTAGTGTCCCATACAACTTTTCCTACTGAAGGAAATTATTCTTAAAAATAGAAAAATGTACACATGATAAGTGATCTAAACTTACATGTGTTGATCTTTGCAGACCTGATTTTGATCATATTCTCATCAAGTTGTTTCAGTAGGATCTCACACAGATCCATCTAAATTCCTTTTGTTACAATCTTGTAATTTGTGCTTACTGCTGTTGCAAAAATGTTGTTCATTCTTCTGGCTTGAAAAATTTTGTACCCAATAACACATGCACCAAATTTTAGCTCTTCATTGGTGATTGTGTTCACTTTGAGACCTCTCTTGTCTCCTTTTGCATTGGTAAGTTTTGTAACTTCTTTCATGGATGGATGCTTGTGTTCCCTAGGCTTGTCAGTTATCAAATAACTAGTGACATCGTAAAGAACATCCTTGGTTATTTTTTTGGGTTGGTCTATCCATAGTTTTTTGTCATGCATCCTACTCAAGACTAACCTAATCTATTATGTTTTGAATTCCCTTGGGAAATGTAGGGAATTTGTTAACCCTTTGACCTCCAAGTATTTGTGTTCTTCTTTCAATTTTCCTTCGGCATCACATAGCTTTTTGAAAGCTTCATCCATTTTAAGATCATCTATTTCTTTGATCTTGCAGTGAATATAAGACCTAACGTCTTCTATGAGCAAAAGCCTAGGCAGAATTTTTAAAAATGCACCGGCTTCATCGGGTTTCAATGTAATTTCTAGACATATTTTGTACTTAGGTTCTACACATCTGCTATTCTTGATCAGTTTCACCGTATTCTTCTTTTCATTCTTCAACTTAGTAGTTCTTGATGTGGTTGCCATTATTTTTCAAGTATTTAGGGTTTTCTCAAAATTAGGGCTTTCTTGACAAAACAATGACAAAGATCTTTCAGTGCCTTTGGTACTTACTGCAATTCACAGTAGTGATGAAGAATCTATTCTCTGTGTGCTAAATCGATCTGGAGACGCTTCTACTTTCTACTCTTCAATCGCTTGGTTTTCGCTTTGCTTTCTCTTCAAATCGTGGGTGAAAAATCAAGTTGTCCCGTCGACTATTTATAGACTTTATGACCTAAGTCTTTGCAATAAATGCTCACCAACTCGTCGAGATGTGAAGATGGGTTTTGTTGGGAGAATGGTTCAAATCATCATCGTTGGAGACATGATGTTTTAGGCAATTTTTAACCACTTTGATTTTACCAATGGATATCGATATTCTATCACGACCATTTCTGAACTTTTCTTTCTTGCTAATGGTCATCGGGTTACTAGTTGACCGACAGTTTCTGGTAAGTGTAAACAACTCATTATTGTGTTCACCGATGATTTTTGGTAAGTGTTTACCGACGGTGTTGCGTTCTTAGATTAGTAATAAGTAAAGTAGTATGCATCTTTAAATTCTGTAGAATTTGATTATCTATCAATTTTTTCTAATGGAACTGATGCAAAATATAGCTTGGTATAGTGTAGTTCTATACTTACTTGTACAGCTCAAGTGGAGTTGGTGGTGTCACCGGATCCATTGGATGGGGTGTCACCATTTGTATTGCTTGTCCCAGCTTCGTCATTTTTTGAATCTTTTATCCACATTTTGTCTCTTGCCCTTTAGATATCTTCAATGTTATTACCATTGGGATATGTGCTTGTTTCTGTCAATCGGTCCTTGCAATCTTTCTTGAGGTGACCAACTTTATGATAGTGTAAGCATGCCATTTCAGGGTTTGACCAGCCTCTAGACCTTTTGGTCTATGCTCTCATGTAGTTTTCAGCAATGTGACCATATCTACCACATGTTGTATAGTTTGTCCAAGTGTTGTAATCCCATACATATTGATTACCGACTCTCTTTGGTTGATAAGGAACTTCTTTACCTTTTGGCTTCCATGATTTCCTTTTATTTTTCCAGCATTCTTCAAATGTGTTCCCATTCATATTGCATGTAGGATAGTATTTGTCCATGTAGGTTTCCTTCTTTAGATTTTCTATCTTTCTCTTGCACTCATAAGCCTTATGTCCTTTTTTGTTACATTTATAACAGAATCCTATGAATGAAGATGTAGGTGTAGATTTAGGAGTACCTTTTATTTTACCTCTACATACATTTGATATGTTCCCTTGCTTTCCATAGTGCTTGTATGATATCTTTCTTGGTCTTGGATTTTCATAGACATTCTTTGGATTTGATGATTCACCATTTTCGGTAAAGCCTATACCATTTTTGTTATTGGCTCTTCGTTGTCCTTCAAGAAATTCATCCATTCTTTTATTTCTTTCTTCAGCCTTTCTGATAATCTCATTATGTTGTTGCTGAATTCTAACCTCATCCTTTATCTTTTCATTTTCTTCTTTTAGTTCACTGGTAATCTATATTCTTGCAATGAGTTCCCCATTTATTCGATTTTCTTCATGACTCATAAGGATAATCTGATTTGTGAGATCATGGTGATGCTCAGCATATCTTTGAATTTCCATTTCTTTTTCTTGTAGTTTCTCTGAAATCTTCCTTCTATCATCAATAGCAAGTGTTCTTTTTGTTTCAGCTTGTCAGGCATAACTCATCACATCAATCATTCTTACCATCTAGGTCTCTTGGCCAATTTGCAGCATCTTTATTTGCTCTGTCAAATGTTGATTGATCTCCTCTAGATTTGTGATTTTCTCTTCTGATGTATCTGATGTATTACTCACATTTGATCCTGAAGATTCAAATAAATCTAGAATCTCTTCTTCTTGATAGTCTTTTTCATTATTTCGGGTAGCCATACCTTTTCTTTGATCTAGCAGCTCTCTCATCTTGATTCTCACTTCTTTATACTATTCATAGAACATCTATATCTCTAGCTTTTTGTTCTCAATATTCTTATCAAGTTTTTACTTCTCCATTGCAAGATCTTTTCTCTTAAGCCTTTAAAATTTCCAAAAAGAGACTCAACTCTGATACCAATTGTTGGAATTAATGGGAAGTAGTACTGAGAGGGGAGGGGTGAATCAATACCTCTAAAACTTTTAACATTTTACACAATTCATCATTAGTAATCTTTCAATTTTGATTTACCAACCATTACTATTATTCTTTCTTATGTATATATTGTTTGATCATGATCTTTAATTAATTTTCTATCATTCATAGAAAAATTCATGAAATTGATAAACACATAACACAAGATATGGTATCACAAAAAGCTCATGTTAGAAAGTAAAAACTGCGGTGGGGATGGCACCCACAAAACTTCACTATCTGCAGAATGGAAGGGAGTTGGTTAAGGCTTACAATTTGATCACTTTTGATGATCTACCCTGTTAAGAGTATTAAGGTGGAGACCTGTTAAGAACTTTAGCAACACTGATTTAAGTGTGCACTCAGTTATGAGATTTACAATAAGACAGTTAAGCCCACCTTTCTTGAAAGAATTTCATTAATGTACTACACTTATTAGAATGTGTACAAATCTTGACCTGACTATATGCAATATACTATTGCTGATTTATAGATCCATTAAAGTTGTTTACAATAATAATATCACCTTAAGTGATTGATGAATACCTTTTCTCTTCTTGTCAGTAGCCTCTGTTCTCTTCTTGAAAACTGATTTGATTCTATTTGTGTTCTTCTACATGAATTCTCTGTCTGGTCTTTAGTTTCTCTCCGTGGCTACTATCTTCATTGATCAACTTATTTTTTTCAATAGATTGAGCATCTATTTATACAATTATTTGACCTATCTTAGAATTCACATATTACAATGTTAACTCTCAGATCCAAGGTTTACAACTTGACCTTGATCTTTAGTTTGCATGTTTTAAAATAGTAAAACTAATTAAAAAAATAACAATTACATTTCTTCATCCACACATAATGGATTTAAAATCAAATCAAGAAGTTATAAATACAACTTTAGTGATTTATCTGACGTGGAAATTTAGATCCACTTTTTGCGGGATGTAACTGACTGTCAGTTCTTGGTCGTTGGTTTGAACTTATAGTCTATCAGTGTTCCTTGACTGAATTTTTCATTGGGTTCCCTGTATCTATTGGGTTCCTCTCTTTTTTTTTCTATCAGGTAGCACTGTTGTTACTCGTCAGGTATCCCTTACCTTTTTGTCATCGGATAACACTTAACAGTGTTTGTCGGGTAACCTTGGCGTTGGATAGTGTTGTGCCCTATCTGTCGGTGTAGAGTAAACCAATGGTGCAGATCATATTTTTCTCTAAGTATACTAATGGAAAAATATAATGCCTTCAAGTTCTTGAAACATCGTTCATTCATTTGGCTATGGTAAAATACTTCATTTTTTGCTTCACTCTCTTGGATTCTTTCCTAAGCTCTTTTCATTTTTTGCATATTTCTTACAATTTTGGTAGATTAATTTTGTTGTGATTCCCATCCTTTTCCATTGATATCAAAGGGGGAGAGATTAGAGTTTAAAATGGATAAGTAGCTCAGGGGGAGCATAAGTGAGTATGAGATCTTTTGGTGAGCAGTTGTTGTTTGGCATCTTGATTTTGACACTTAGTCATTTTTCACTAAGTGTTTCCATAAAGGCCAAAGGGGGGAGATTGTTAGCAAGACACATTTCTCTTGATGGCTTGTATTTGGTCATTGAAGGAAAATATACATGTTTATCATGGTCACTTGTTATATTTTGGAGTTAATGAAGGATTGGATATAGAATTGACTATGTATGGCTGAACAGGTATAGTATACAGGTTTCAGTATATGGTTTGGTACAAGAAGGTATAATGGATTTTTGGTCAAAAAACCTAGGAGGAGCTTTAGTAAGGTATAATATACCTTATTCTATGTTTGCATCAGTTGGTGAATCAGATGATGAATTTATGATGATCTATGTAGCAGTTTCCTAACTGTAAATTAAGAATAGTGATATAGTTCGGTGGACCATTAAGCGATCCTATAAAATTGATTAATTGATCAGTTTATTAGCTTAATTTAGTATATTTGACATGGTAGATGCGATATATGGAATTTTCCAAGGTTAGCATAACATTTTAATGGAGTATTTGGATGGTACTTCACATAGTACACTTTATGCTTTTGAGGCCAACCAACGAAGATACTATTTTAGGTATTTGATATATAAGATCAATTTTTTATTATTATTTGTTATTGCAATGGTGAGATATGTTTTGATTATATGTTGTATGTGAAAAGGATTTTAATCTAAGGTTTGATTAATAATTGAGAAAATATTTTGTATTGTGCTTGCATGGAATTGTATTGGCATATGTTATGTTATCTCCTATTTCATCACTTTGGATTGTAGTCAAAATCCATTTGTAAATAAATGATATTTTGTAAGGGTTGTAGCCCTCTTTTGTAATTGAGTGTGAGCTCTAGGTTGTAATCCTTAATACATGTGCATTCCCATTTTGTAACAAACTTTTAATAGGGTAATTTATTCTGTAAAGTAAATACTTGTGGGTATCATCAACACCTTCATTTTTTTTGTAATTGGGTTTCCACAATAAAAATCATGGTGTCATAATGGTGTGGATGTATGCTTTGTATTTCAGTTTATTGTTGCTTATTGTTTTTGGTATATGTTTATAGAATCTGATCAATAAAGTTAAAAATAGCAGAATACTAATTCACCCCCTCCCCCTCTCAGTGTTCCTTAATTCCAACATTCATGACTACATGAGCATATATTAGTGGAAGTACATAACTAAAATATCCAACATCATATAAGGCATATAATAATAGGGACTCCAATAAAATCATCGTGATGACATAATCAATAGTTTTGAATGCGAAATACACTAGACATCACCATAAGGAATCATGTCACATCAATAGAATCATCATGCATATATGATTAAAATTGTAAACAACAGCATAATCTAACCATCTATCACAGCCAAGATACAGTTAGTAATAAATGAGAAGGGGGGTTGAATCAGTGGCCTCAAAAATTAATCCTTAAATCAACCCTTAAAAATTATTACCACTTTTAAGCCTCTAGTTATACTCAGTCCTACAAGATGAATACCTTGAAATACTTATAACAATTTACTACTTGTCAGAATGCTTTGTAAAACTCTCTTCTGTATGTTTACCGATAAGCAGTCTTTCTTATTTACCAAAACATAGTAAATAGCTAGAGTATACAGATCAATCCAGAATATCTTATGTGAGATGCAAAACAATAAAGTAATAAAACATAAACACATAAAACATGGATTTTTAACGTGGAAACCCTATTAAGGGAAAAACCACTGGGACTGGTACCCCAAATTTTCACTCTTCTAAAGTGAGCTTGGTTAAGAGCCAACCCTGTTAAAGGTTACAAACACACTGTTAGGTGTGACCTTGTTAGAGGATTTAAAAGAAAGTTTGTCACCTAGTATCTGGCATCTAATGCTACCATCCTTGATCAAACACTCACTTGGCATGTCAATAGGTATCGGGCATATCCAATGCTACTTTCTATGATTGAAATTTTTGATACTCCTTGGGATGTATCTCAATTACAAAAGACTTTTAAGTCCTGCTCGATTAAGAGACTTGATGCTTCAATGGTTAAACTAAAACATTCAAGTGATTTGTTCACACATACAACTTCAATTGTAGATTTTTAGACCTATTGTAAGTGCATTACCTCTCTAATCAATATAATCAATTCAATACCTTTGCTCTACACTGTTCTTCTCTATGATGTTGTTTCATTGTTCGTCGGTGTCTACAGAATCTAGCTCTTTCCTCAGCTTGTTGATCAGGTCTGAATGAAGACTTTCTTCTCCTTCAGAATCTCTTTAGCATCTATTTTCTCTTCTCTTCACCCCACTCAATTTGTAATGAATTGGGTTTGTCTCTTTATAGACATGATTCACCATTTCTTATCTTTCTTGATCTTGGTGTGATCCTCAATTATCGCCAATTAGATTTAAAGAAAACTCTAATTTTTATCTCATAAAGATCTTCTTGCCAACTAGAGAAAGCAGCTTTAAATCCTTTACTTATCCTCGACTTTATCTTGTTGATTAAAACAATGTTAAGTATCAGTTAAGTCTATTTTTAGCTCTTGACAGCTAAGCATTTTATCATTTTTGAACTCTCTATTATGTCAGTCAATACTTCAGTTAGTCATCGGTGATAACTAACTATTCTGTCGGTGTGACTTCAGTTGTCTTCAGGATCTCTGTCCATTGGGAAACACTGTAATTCTTTCCATCAGGTTACTTTGTTATTTTCTCATCATGCAACATTGTGACTTTGTTTCTCGGTAATGTTGTGCATTTTCTTGTCGGGTAACACTGTGACTTTTCTCTTTTACTCTGTCTGTCGGTGTGCACTCTATCAGTGTATGCAGTCACTTTGTGAATGACTTATATGCATTACTGAAAGCATATCCTATGATTCATCGATTCTTTGAAGTCTTTGGCAGTATGTCCATGACCATACAGATTATATCAAGTTGACATCAATCACAATACAATACATTAACTGATTTAATGCCTTGCATGATCATCAACTTAACATCTTCAAACATTCAATCAGTTATAGTTCATCAATCTCTCCCTTTGGCATTGGTGGCAACACACTACATTATCACACTATATTATTACTAATAAAATATGAAATATAATAGTTTAAGTTCATCAAACTACCAATCTTATGTACTATAACTGATACAAATATCTGGTCCTTAGTAAGCTCAAATAAGCTTAGATTTTATTCTTGCAGCTTTGTCTCTATCTTCAATCCCTTCACTAGATAGATGTAGAATCTTTCTTTCTCTGATGTGATGTGTTCTCCTTCTATGTCAAATTCTCTCCATTTGACTTTTCTCTTTTCTTTTGATATATCTTGTCAACAATTCTTTCTCTTTGTATGTACTCTCCCTTGCTTGTTACATCTCTCCCTCTAGATAATGTGATGGATATAATCTCTCCTTGATGTATAATCTTTCCCATGGATATAATCTCTCCTTGAAGTGATAATAATCTCTCCCTGAGTGATAATGGATCCTTGAGGTGATAATAGATATAATCTCTCCCTTTGATAGCAATGCCAAACAAATATATTTGATAGTAATGCCAAAAAAATCCTTTCTATCCATAATATACTCCTTGAATTTCCCAATCCATCGATAATACAATTACTCTGGTGCTCGGAGTAGATAAATACCTTGTTGTGTATAGATTTATCTTTGAAGTCCATCTCTCTATGCTTGCATCAACATGAATGATATTCTGATAATATGTAGGCTGATGCAGCCTTCTAGTCATTTTACTGACCAGTAGACAAGGGTCTAACCCCTAGTCTCTTTCTCAAGTACTCAAATGCATCCTTGCGAAGTGGCTTGGTGAAGATATCGAGTAATTGTTCTTTATATTTCACATACTCAAGTATCACCTCATTTTCTTGAACTTGTTCTCTCAAATAATGAAAATTGATGGCAATATGCTTTGTTTTAGCATGCATGACTGGATTCTTGGAAATGTTTATTGCACTTGTATTATCACAATATATAATTATTAGTTTAATAATTTTCATATGCATACCTTCTAGTAAGTGTTTGATCCATGCAATATTTGAGCAGTTTGCAGCAGCAACAACATACTCTACTTCTACAATAGACTGAGAGATGTGTCCTTGCTTCTTGGTGATCCATGTGACAAGTCTGTCACCCATAAAGAATGTTCCTCCAGTTGTTGTCTTCTAGTCATCAATATTTCTAGCCCAATCAACGTCGGTAAAGACCTTAAGTTCAAATTTTGTCATGCCCAAAAGTTGGGCAAAAACACACAAATAAAATTTTTTTAGAACACGCTAACAGCGTTAACTAAACTATCACAAGGGTAACAGGTGCATGCAAAATGGTGCAGAGGTGAAACAATATCCAAAAAGGTTGAACTAAGAGGGATAGCTCTAAGTACTATCCTGCAGGGATCCCTAAACTAAAAAACCTCAATCGACACACAAATCAAGACAGTTGACCAAAAGTCAACCAAAGTTGACCAAAAGTCAACTATACCCCAAAATACGTGAAAGGAAGGCACTAGGTTTCACTAAGCCCTTAGGAAGCCTTAGGTGCGCAAATTAAGATAGTTGACCAAAAAGTCAACTAGAGTTGACCAAAAAGTCAACTATCTCCGAAAGGCACGAAACTGAAAACCCTTGGTCCAAAGACTGTAGGGAGCACTTGGTTCAAATATCGAGGCAAACGGTTAAGGTTTGACCATGGTTGACCAAAAGTCAACTATGCATGAAACTGGTCAAGGGGAAACAATAATAATGTCTAAATGCCTTATAACTTTAAAAGAATAATTTAATTGAACGTTTAACATTTTAAACCCCCACATGAAATTATTAATTATACAATACTCCCAATTTTCAAATTTGATAGTCTATAAATAAAAGAAGATTTAAAGAAAAATACAAAAAAAAGAATCGAATGCTTAAAGATAAAAAGGATAACTTTAGAAAGATTCAAATGAATAACTCCTATTTAACTTGATGATTTAATCTTTAATGAATTAAAATAATTCTATTTAGAGAAATCTAATTTAATTTCTCTTTTTTTTTTTTTTTTAAGAATCTAATATATATAACATATGCTATTAATAAACAAACTTATCCCATTAAATTTAAAGTGAATATAAATTTATTTATAAACAATATCCAAAATTGAAATCTAAGTTAGATTACTATAAATTAGTAATTTTAACCATAAACTTCTAAAAGAAAAGAACATTAGTTATTTAAGCTATTCAATACTCTAATTAATAAAATCTAATTTATATTAATGCAATAGTCACTCTCACATTTAATAACTAATTTTCAACTTAAAACATATTAACATAAAAATTAATCTTATTAGACTTAAAATTAAATATTCCAACTCTTCTAGAATTTTCTCCCAATAAGTCAACAACTCAATTATAAGTTAGAATGGATAAATGTTTAGAATCCAAACTCAATCAAATCAGATAAAAATCTATTCTATAAACTCAATCTAATAATATTACACCTAAAACCTAGTATACTAATTTCGGAAACTTACAATAAAAATGGTTGCCGAGGGTTGGGAGGGCTTCGGCCGTCCCCAAATATTTAATTAAATTTTGTTTTTTTTCTTTTATTTATTTGTTATTTTATTTTTTATATATAATTGTTTACTCTCATAAATTTATATATATACATATATGTAAGGTTGCATACACAACAATAAATTAATTTTTTTTTTACTGGTGTAAAATAGCTCTGTAACAAAATAGAGGCATATTGCCTATAGTTTTTTCGAATTTTTTTTTGCTTTAAATGAATCTATATTTAAGTCTCTATAACTTGGTGGAGAGAAAATTTAATTACAAGCATTTAATTTTTTTGAAGAATTTTTTTTTGAATTATAACTAAAAGTAAAAGAAATAATATTCTTTTGTTTTTTGTTTTTTGTTTTTTTTCTAGAACACAATAAATAATTTAAAATTCTATTTAGTTTGTTGAGAGACATATGCATATTAGTTTCTATAAAAATCAAAATTACTTTCTAAATTCATGATGAAAACTTATGAGTCCTTTAAAATTTTGAACAACATGAACTAGGATAAAATAATTTTATTTATTTTTAAACCATAAATCATTTATTTTAAGTTAAATTTCTATACAGAAAAACAAATTTTCCCATTAAGTGAATTATTGCCTATAAAAGAATTAAATTTGAGCATTCTAAGAAGACATAAAATTTACGTGCTTTCTTGTGACAAAGGAAGGTTATAATTAAAAAAAAATTAAAAGAACTATCAAGGCATACATTAATGATTCTCAATATTTCCTTCCAATATACAACAAGGTATGACCAATTATCCATGTTTTAATATGGGATAAAAAGATATCAAATAACCTAAGAGTGCAAATTCTTAAAGGTCTCATTACAACTTTCAATAATAAAATACTCATACGTTAACGATTACAAAAAGATTTCTTAAGCGGCTTAATACCATCCTTGCCCAAAATGAAGGTCTTATACAACAAAGGTTACAAATGACAATTTTCTAGTCATCCCCAGCTCACACATATAGGTAGAATGCATCTTCTATATCCATCAGGAACTTGAAATAAGATGAGGTTGACCATGGAGGCTCACCTCCCAACCTAGGCCTTTACAAGGCCACCCCCGAGCTTGAGGATCCAATTTGGAACGGGATACAAACAGTCATTACTCAACTAACAAGCAAAACACACTCATAGAAATCACATAAACAAGAAAACTTCCCATACAAGATTGAACAAAAGGATAGGTCTCCAAGAGACCTTACTGAAATAGGGGTAGTGGTAGACCTCACTATAGGAGAAAGCCAAGTATCAGTAATGTAAAACACAAGCCACACATGGGCCTGATATGACCATCTAAACAAGATGCAGTCATGAGATAACCTCCTTATGCCCCCTAGGTGCCCTTAGGCCCTTCTTGGCATCATGGGTATCATGTTACCCCATGTTTTTCCCTCCACACATGGGAGACTCTACACTAACAAGGTTCATTTCCTACTACCCCTTCATGGTTACTCTGCCCTCCCAAGGGTGAGTGTGCCATGAAGAACCCATTCAAAATCCAACACAAATTAAAGACATCTTAAAATAAAATAATAAATTTTAATTTTGAAAAATAACTTCAAAAAACACATAGGACTCCATTAATGGAGTTTCAAGCTCAAGAATACTCAAGAACAAAAATAAATTACTTTAAAGAGATCCAACCTTAATTCCAAGCTAAAATGAGGAATGGTTTGGTGTTGAGCTATCCTTCCTAAGCTCCTTCTCCAAAAAATCCTTCAAACTGAATTCTGTCTCTAAAGGTAGAGAGTGGGTGAACACTCAACTCATCCTAAATCCTTCCCCAAATAGGAAAACCTCCGACAAGAGCAAGGCTTAACCCAAAGGTGAGGTAACTCTAAGCCACCCTTAACTAATCCACTTGCCTAACTCTCCAAGGGTGAAGTCAATGAAACTTGGGTAGAAGAGATAGTGAGGCTAACCAAAGTCACACTCCTCTTCTCATTAATGACATAAAATGACCCCTAACCCATAGGGTACCAAGTTGGGTGACTAAAATTGACCCCGACTACCCCCTGGGAGTCCAAAAGACCTTCTAAAACTAACTCTAAAGTTTACCTACAGATTTCTAAGTCAAGAAGACTTCTAGAAACTTCTAACCCTGGGCTAAGCTTGGGTACTACTCCTAGATAACCTTAGTTAACCCTTAACTAACCTTGGTTCCCTTTACTAGCCATGTCAACAATTAAATTACAGAAATTTTGAAACTTGGCACATTAATTTAAAACAAATGACATGACTTATTCACATAAACATTTACTAATTTAATGACACACATGCAAACCACGTTTACAAAATAATCACATAAAAAATGAGGTCCATGTCTCTTTATATAGACAGGACCTTGGAAAGCACAGGTATTTACATAGGTTCTAGTACTGGCTCCCCGATATAGATTCATGGTCAACTTTTCCTACACACTCAATGCACACATCAGTAGATCCAAAACGACAGGATATGAAACATAACACAACATCAATAATATACATACATATAAACCACATTTGTATTAGAACTAAAATAACCTAGCATCAGTTTCCTAAACCAAATTCATCATATTACATTCATACATTTAAATCCATATAAGACATCAACATAAGCTGAAACTAAATCAGAACATAAAGCATCTCAAAAGTACTCTGATTACAAAATCAGGTGCTAAATATATAACATAGGATTCCACCTATCCTCAAATGTATAAAAAGTCTCCAATAGTCAATGTATGTCAAAGTATAAACTACTGAAAACATGAGAACAAAATAGTAAAACTATAGCAATCTAATGTAGGTCTCACAAATTTGCCTTCTCTTTTGTTCCATAAGCCATATTCCTTAGTATTCTTCAGATATCTTAGGATTATTTTCACATTCGTCATATGTGATCTCTTGGATTATCTAAAAATCTAGCAACTATTCCTACTGCATGTGCAATATCTAGTCTAGTATGTACAACATACATGAGTTTTCCAATCATTGATTTATTCAAGGTCTGATTTACCTCTGATGACTTTTCCTCCTTTGTCATCTTACATCATATTTCCATCGGTGTTCCAACTGGTTTGGAATCTTCCATCTTGAATATTTTCAGCACTTCCTTGATGTATTTGGATTGTGTAATGAAAATACCTTCATCCTGTTGCATGATCTATAGACCAAGAAATAACTTGATCTCTCCAAACATAGACATCTCAAACTCTTTTCTCATTTCATTTGCAAATGATTTGCATAGCATATCATTGCCTCCAAATATGATGTCATCAAAAAATATCTCAACAATCAAAACGTTAGCATCAGTATCTTCCTTCAAGTAAAGATTATTGTTTTCACAAGTCCTTACAAATCCAATACTTATAAGATATGAATGAAATATTTCATACCATGCTTAGGATGCTTGTTTCAATCCATACAGGGCTTTGTGTAATCTACATACCATTTCCCTCTTGTCTGGATCAACAAACCCTTGGCATTGTTCAATGTATACCTCTTCTTCAAGTATTCCATTTAGGAATGCAGACTTGACATCCATTTGATATACCTTGAAGCCTTTACATGAAACATAAGCAAGTAATATTCTCACTCCTTCTATCCTAGAAATAGGTGCAAAGGTTTCTTCATAGTCAATCCCTTCTTCTTGTGAATACCCCTTGCATACTAGTCTTGCTTTATTTCTAGTGAATTCTCCAATCTCATTCAATTTATTTGTAAATATCCATTTTGTACCAATGACATTCTTGTCATCTAGTCTCGGTACAAGTGTCCATGTCTTGGTTTTCTCAATCTGCTCAATCTCATTCATAGCACTAATCCATTCATTATTAGGAAGTGCAGCATGGACAGATTTTGGATCATAATCACATATGGTATCAGAGCTCTGGGTTCCATACTAGGGCCTTGAGTTCACTATGTTTGGTTGCAACCCATAGTCGCATAAATTGAACATCGGTATTTGTAGCCTGATGCTCAGGTGCAATGATCTATTGCTCGGGAGCTCTACATTGTTGGTTGGGTAGAGTGTCACATTCTTCATTGTAAACAAACTTGTTTTAGTCCTCTGGTTATTTTATGCTTTCATTTTCATTCTTCTCTGCAAATTCATCTATCTTTACATTTGCACTTTCAACAATTTTGTTAGAGGCTTTATTGAGACATTTATAAGCCTTGCTCTTGGTGGAATACCCTAGAAAGATTCCTTCATCACTCTTGGAGTCAAGTTTTCCATTTCTATCATCTTTTAAGATATAACATTACCTACCAAAAATTTTGAAGTAACTTACATTGGGTGTGTATCCATACCATAGCTCATAAGGTGTCTTTTTGGTGTCTTTCTTCAATTGTACTATGTTCAGTGAGTAAACAACAGTACTGACAGCTTCCCTCCAGAAGATTTGGGTGATGCCTTTCTCTATCATCAATTTCCTTGCACAATCTCGGTGCAGAGACCTGTATTTTGATTCCATGCTCATTACAAAAGTTAGTGAATTTATCTAAAATAAATTCCCCTCCTCTATCTGATCTTAAGCATTTCAATTCTTTACCACTTTGTTTCTCTACAATTTCTTTTTACCATTTAAACATCTTGAATGCTTCATATTTATCTTTTAGAAATATTACTATCATCATTCTAGAGTAATCATCAACAAAGAGAATAAAATATTTATCACCATAATAACTCTTTGTCCTCATTGGTCCACATAGGTCAGTATGGACTAATTCTCGAATGGCATGAGATGTATGGGTTTTGCTTTTGAAACTAGACTTTGTCATCTTACCTTTTTTGACAATTCTTACACATGATATTGTTGGGTTTAGTCATTGTCGGTAAACCTCTTACATTTCTCTTTTCACTTATCTTTATCATGTTGTCAAAGTTCACATGACACAATATTTTGTGCCACAACCATATGTCTTTGTTTCTGTCCATTAAGCAAGTGGTGTTAGTATCATTCAAATAGAATAAGTTACCTTTTGTCTGCTCACCAGTACCAATCAGATTTCTTGATTCATTGAAGATCTTTTCCTTCTTATTTTCAAATGCTACTCTGTGACCTGAATTATTCAACTGAGAAACACTCAATAGATTATAATTCAATCCTTTCACCCAATAATCATTCTCATATTTTATCAAGTTATTCAACATTATAGTTCCTCTACCTTCAACTGGACAAGGTGTATCTGTTAGAAACACTAAGAGGGGGGGTGAATCAGTGTTTGTCTATTTATTACTTTTCATAAACTTAAACAAAAATCAAATATACATTCAATGAATCTTAACATAATAACTCATAACACATGATATGATTATGGGGAAACCTTGATCAGAGGAAAACCACGGTGGGAATTAGTACCCACAAATATTGTACTAGTATAATGAACCTGTTAAAATTCCTTTGCCCTGTTAGAAGCAGTCTTTACAATGCAAGTATAATGACCTGGTTAAAGGTCTAACCCTGTTAGGAGTCTTTTACAAAACCCTGTTAAAGGTATATGGCTCACTGCCCAATAATATGAAGGCTACAACCTTCTGATAGTTGATATACACTATATCAAAAGTGAACTGTTGTAATGACACTGTTGTCTGATCAGTTCCATGTATGCGTGAATGCTCTTACTCTCTTGAAGATCTTTATCTCATACTGACTTCATTATACTTCTCTTCTATATCTTTTTCATACATCTTATTCAACACTTGTAACATAACTTTACATTACATACTTATATGTTCAAACCCGAATAGACATGACCTAAAACAAGACTTATGGTCGGCCCTAAAACATAATACAAAACACTTCCAAGAAAGTTGGATTAAGCATGTTTACAACAATACTAATTACATCATTAAAAACATATAATCAAAGGTGCTTGGCCGTTACATAAAAAAATAATTCACGCTAATCAAAATACTAGTCAGCTTCCATGCTTTGTCCTCTAGAAGGCTAGTGTATTGATCTGTCTGTAACTTCTTTGTACTATCATTTCATACCATGCGTGTCTAGACTTAGTATGTGGACATCACATAGAACATATATATGAATGTGCATACTCTGATTCGATCTCTCGCACATGTGCCGATGTGCTGATCATTGTATATCTCTGTCTGCCCTATTTCCATACTTAGTCATTTTATCTTCTAAGTTATCTTTGACAGAAACTTAGTATGAATTTTTTGCCATGATGACAACACAAAATAAGTCATGCATCCTTAGGAAGTCAACTTGCCAAAAATCTCCCCCTTTTTCATTAATGACAACAAAGGAATGTGGCCAAGTTACTCAAAATGACTTAACACAAAAAAATATTGTATATCATTGCATCTCTTAATATATATATATATATA
>MU224175.1:1334830-1346759 GCA_018584345.1 Thuja plicata
TATATATATATTTCTCCCCATATATACACATTCTCTATATACATTACTCCCCCTTTGACATTAATGGCAAAGGTGTACAAAACTTGTAGGTCTTCTAAATACTTACTCCATGTAAACATCAGGGTACACAACCTAAAGAGATTGGGTCTCTTTCTGCTAGAATACCTTCATGGCATCAACTGTCTGAAGATGCATGCATAAGGCATATGTCAGATTCTCCATATTTATCAACACCATGTAGGGACCTTGATCATATGTCACAATGGTGGCATCAATCTGTTTGATGTTCTCATCATTTTGAGTATCTTTTTCTTCATTCAAGTCAATTTGATCACTGGAGGGAACTTCATCTTGTTGTACAGATGTATCATCAGTGCACATCTCTTCAGTGCTTACAAATGCTTTATCAACTTTTTCCATGTCTTTTTCAGATGCTGTCATGGATATCTTGATATTATCAACCACTATAGTATCTTCTAAGTCTTTTGTTGCATCAGAAGTTATTGTCACTAAGGGCGCTAAAACATGTGGACCTGTCATAGGTGCTATTTGAATCACTGTTTCTGTAACCTGTTTGGGAGGAGCTAGAGTTATCTTTGTTGTAGGCATCACTGATGGATACATGTGTCTATCCATAAATGCTTGTGCAAATGCCTTTTCAGTTTCTTTTCCTATCTGCTCATACTCTTTGTTCATAATCTGAAGAGTCCTTGTCTTGGTTCTGAGATGAGGCATCACGAGATCTAATAGAATTGCCTTCTCAACATGTGAGCATACATGGAGAATATTATCCAATATTTTTTCTCTTATCCTCATGTCTTCCTCAATTGCATGTCTCTTCATTATTTCCAGTATGTTCCATAACTTATCAGGTATTGTTGTTTTGAGTTCAAGAACTAACTTCTTAAACTTAATCATATGAGATATGGTCATAGAGTGTATCTTAGTTTTATCAATCTCTTGATACTTGTCATAGACCTTGGCAATAGTGTCTAGTCTACCTTCATTTACAATCTTGTTCTTTAAGACATTTAGACTAGGTCTAAATCCTACTTCAGGAGGAGCTTGAATATTCCTTGCTTTACTCTGTGTGTTCCTTGAGGATGGGTTATTTGTGGGTGCTTGTTTCCTTCCTCTATACTTCTTTCTTAACATAGAAGGTGGAGATGATTCTAGGTCAATGGTGGTAGAGGGTGCAAAGGTGCTCTCTACTTTCTTCTTCTTCTGGATCTTTTCAATCTTCTCAATTTCTCTTCAATCTTCTCAATTTCTTTGGCTATCTTGGCTTTTCTAGCTTTGTCAAGATCTTCTTGAGTGACTCCATGAACTTTTAGAATGCTAGATGTAATCTTAGATGCTTTTCTTTTGTTATTAGCACTATATAATACAGAATCAACTGCATTAGTCTTCTCTCTGTAAGTGCCCCATCTGGGCTCATTGGGATCTTTGGGCGCAAACAAAAGGACTTGTGCATATCCTTCCAATACATGTTCCTCCACTTCATACCCAAGTGGATGAATCCATTCAATTATGGGCTCAACTACCTCCATACAAGTGCAGTCAGTCTCTACCATGAAGCATATGGTTTCCTTATATTTTTCAACAATCTTCTCAAGTATCCTGAACCTCTTCTGCATCTTGATTCTAAAAGATTTGAATTCCATGTCTATAGCATCCTTTGCACTACTCTCTAATGTGGCTTTTAGTGAAATTTTAGACATTGTAGGTTTGCTTCTATCTAGGTACAGATTTGCAACCTTACCAATAATGTGGAAGTACAAGTAGATGATCAAAGACCCAAACCTGAATGTTTTGTTCTTGTCATGCTTGATAACTTGAATGTTTTCCATCAATTGACCATGCAATATCTCACATAGATTAAACTAATTGTTATCCTTCGCCATCCTGATAGATGCTAGAACTATGGCTGCTGACACACTATTTAATCTACTTGCGTGCTGGAACTTGTAACCAAGGATCATTGTTAGAAGTTTTATGTCATCTTCCTTGATAGGATCAACTGTCATACCATGCCTGTCACTTCTGGATAGGAATGCTTTCTCAACCTGTTTCTTGACATCCTTGCTAGTAGGAAGAACTAGTCCAGTATTAGGTATTCCAGTCATGTTATGGATTAGGTTTGTAGTAATACGGATAGGGACTTCACCAATATAGAAAAGATCATCATGAATCATGCTCAACAATATTTTAACCCATTCTAGTTCATAGAATTCGTGCGCATTCAAATACTTGAAGATAGGGTTGTCTATGAGGTGCACGTATTCATCCTAGAATGAATAGTATAGTTTCATCATCGAATCCATGAGAGTGGCTATACTATTATCTCCAATTGTTTCCTTCTTACAATAAATATACGTGTGGATGTCTTGTACATGAACAACACCTAACAGAGTTTTGGAGAAAGATCCTTCCACATCATCCAGTATCGATTTGAATGGATGCTTCTTAAATACAAATCTCTTCCTCTCTACAATATCAAATACAACTAGAGTCACCATACTTACTTGATGATTGCTTAAATAGGGTTTCACTAAATTTGAAACGGTGTGACTTCTAGGGTTCCATTTCAAATTCTCAACCATGCTTCTTAACCACAAAATCTTTTATGCTTTCATGCTTTGATGCTCAGTGCTCCTGTGCTCTCCAAATTTTGTGATCTCAAATGCAAATGTGAAGACGATCGAAGACTTACATCTTTTTATAAAATTTACTGCATTTAATGTTTGCAACCATACACAGTTTTCACAGTGAATCTCAAACTTCATTCAGAATACATTATAGATAATGTGTGTATACATACTTCATCTAACTATGATCATAAACATAATTTCATAGGTGCATACTCAGAGGTGAGTATACCAGCCGCGCAGGGGTTCTGAGCTAGAATAGCTCCCCCTAAGACCAAGAAGGTTTATTCAACCAGAAATAGAGGATGCATCCACTGTGGATGCATCAACTACTTTGTCAACATCATTGTCCTTCTTTAATTCAACCCAAATGTTTCTTGAATCTTCTTTTTCTTGAACAAACTTGACATCTCCTTCTTCTTCAAATAGTGATTTCTTAGGATCCTCTTGCTTTTGAGTTCTAGGTCTACAAAACCTTGAGATGTGTCCAGCCTTTCCACATGTGTGACAAATGATAGGAGGTCTGATATTCTTGTTCATTATGCTGCACTACTTTGTTGTGTGTCCATTTTAGTTACATATCTGACATGTAGTGTTCTGTAATTTCTTTGAGGTTGATTTCTTTGATTGTTTTGATTCATTCTTCTCTAATTCTTTTGTGACTGATTTCTTTGATTTTTTCTGCAATGTATAGCCCTGTGACCAAACTTATTACAGGAGAAACAATAACCATTGAAAGGTCTTACCTCTTTACAATCTCTTGCCAAATGACCATGTTTATTAAATGCATAACAAGTTTTGTTAACTTGCTTGATTTCTCCTTTAGGTGGATCTGTTTTAATCTCTGCAATGTTTTCAACTTTCTTTTCTTCTGAAGATGCTTCATGTTCTTTCTTTCTTTCTTCTAATGAATTGATTTCAATTTGTGCTACACTGTATCCAAGACCAGTAGTGTCACCTTTTTTCTTTTGTGTATTGAGCTAATATTGAAGTGAATCAGAACTTGTGTGGAGTTTATCAATCTTATCCTTTTCTTCTGTTAATTCAGATTTTGTCTTCTTCTTTATGTTTTCCAATTCCAAGACTTTCATGTTTGCTTTCAAGAGTTCATCTTCTAATTGTTTTCTTTCTTTGATCTTTTCTTCAATAGAAATTTGACTATTTGTTATTTGTTCATCCATATTTTCAATTTTATCTTTCAGAGACATATTCTCTTCATTGAGATTTTTGACCATTTTCCCTAAATCACTTATAGAACAATCTTTCAAATCTTTTCTCAATTTCTTGATAAGCATTTGTGAGCCATCAACTTTTAGTCTAAGTTCTTCATTTTCTTTTTCAGATCTATCAAGATCTTCAAGAGCCGCTTCAAGATTCTTTTTCAAATGTTTTTCTTCAGCTGAGTCCATGATCTCCTCAAGTGGTTAAACTTTTTTTCAAAGGACCAGAGCTCTGATATCGATTGTTAGAAACACTAAGAGGGGGGTGAATCAGTGTTTGTCTATTTATTACTTTTCAACAACTTAAACATAAATCAAACATAAATTCAATGAAGCTTAACATAAGAACTCATAACACATTATATGATTATGGGGAAACCTTGATCAAAGGAAAACCCCAGTGGGAATTAGTACCCACAAATATTGTACTAGTATAATGAACCTATTAAAGTTCCTTTGCCCTGTTAGAAGCAGTCTTTACAATGCAAGTACAATGACCTGGTTAAAGGTCTAACTCTATTAGGAGTCTTTTACAAAACCCTATTAAAGGTATATGGCTCACTTCCTAGGCTCACTACCCAATAAGATGAAGGCTACAAAACTTCTGATAGTTGATATACACTATATCAAAAGTGAACTATTGTAATGACACTGTTGTCTGATCAATTTCATGTATGCACGAATGATCTTACTCTCTTGAAGAGCTTTATCTCATACTGACTTCATTATACTATTCTTCTATATATTTTTCATACATCTTATTCGACACTTGTAACATAACTTTACATTACATACTTATATGTTCAAACCCAAATAGACGCAACCCAAAACAAGACTCATGGTCGGCCCTAAAACATAATACACAACACTTCTGAGCAAGTTGGCTTAAGCATGTTTACAAAAATACTAATTACATAATTACAAACATATAATCAAAGGATCTTGGTCGTTACATAACAAAATAATTCACACTGATCAAAACACTAGTCAGCTTCCATGCTCTGTCTTCTGGACTGTTGGTGTACTGATCTGTCTGTAACTTCTCCATACTATCATGCTGTACCATGCATGTCTGGACTTAGTATGTAGACATCACATAGAAAATATATCTAAATTCACATACTCTGATTTGATCTCTCACACATGCGCTGATGTGTTGATCGTTGTATATCTCTGTCTGCCCTGTTTCCATACTTAGTCATTTTATCTTCTAAGTTATCTTTGACAGAAACTTAGTATGACTTTGTCGCCATGATGAAAATACAAAATAAGTCATGTATCCTTAGGATATCAACTTGTCAATAGTATCATTACCCATTCTTACTGATCCACCATTATAGTATTCAAAAGTCTCAGAATTTTTCTTATCACCAGTCATTTGGTGAGTGCAGCCACTATCAATGATCTAGACATAATTTTTACTAACTTTAGATATGAGTGCAGTTTCTACATACCTTTCTTCATCATCATCTGAATCATCTTTTACTGCCAAAAACACCATCTTAATGTCTTCATCAGATTTGGTGTTAGTACCATCATCTTTTCATTTAGCTAGGTAACTGGCCTTCTTTCCTTTGTCCTTCTAGTCTCAGGTATCTCTTATTTCTAGTTGTCAATTTCTTTTGTAATCACCTCTATCATACTTATTTTCAAATGACCTGTTATTACTTCTATCATCTTTTCTTCTTTTAGGAAATCTTTCCGCAAAGTGTCCAATCTCTTTACAATTGAAAAAAAACAAGTGATAATTTACCTTTGTATTTACCTTTGCCTCTCTACATTCTTCTAGCCATAAGTGCTTCAATTTAGTCAAGATCTTCTTCTTCACTTTCACTATCACTATCTTTTCTCATAGTATTTTTATGACTTGATTTACTTATTCTGAAAGAAGATTTGAATGCAGACTCT
Source organism: Thuja plicata (assembly GCA_018584345.1). Classification (NCBI taxonomy): domain Eukaryota; kingdom Viridiplantae; phylum Streptophyta; class Pinopsida; order Cupressales; family Cupressaceae; genus Thuja; species Thuja plicata. Next base: position 1,340,607 of record MU224175.1, read on the forward strand.
ATGTTTGGTAAGACACTATTATCAAAATTATTCATCGCAAATGAAATCAGTCTTCCAATCAAACTGTCTAGAGCAACATTGCTATCTGCTACTGCTCTCATTTCTTGTATGGAAGATACTCTAATAGCATAAGTAGGCAGTAAGGTTCTTAGAATTTTACTTACCACTGTATCTTCTTCTAGTACACCTCCAACTCCTCAGATTGCATTGACTACCTCTTTGATTCTTGTGTTGTGTTGTGTGATGTTTTCACCTTCTTTCATTTTGAGATCATCAAACTTTCCTCTAAGGCTTTATTCCTTTTCTCTCAAAACATTCTTGTCACCACCATGTACAAGCATCAATTTATCCCACATCTATTTTGCAGTCTTGCAGGTTTTGACATATTCAAATTCAACATTGGAGAGTGAGGAATCAAGCTCTATCATCATGTAGTTGTGCTCATGCTTTTCTCTCATTTGTTCAACTGTGGGTTCTCCTATGGGAAACACATATTCAGTATCTAAGTATTGAGTAACATCATTTCCAATACCTGATAAGTGGAGTCTTATTCTGCTTTTCCATGAAGCAAAATTATCTTTGTTCAACTTGGGCACATCTTGTCTGTTCATCTTGTGATATTTAGCTTAGGTCTTGAAACCTTCCTTCTAAGCACACAAGCTCTGATACCAATTGTAGGTAATAACTGAGAGGGGGGTGAATTAGTGGCCTCAAAAATTAATCCTTAAATCAGCCCTTAAAACTTATTACCACTTTTAAGCCTCTAGTTATACTCAGTCCTACAAGATGAATACCTTAAAATACTTATAACAATTTTCTACTTGTCAGAATGGTTTGTAAAACTCTCTTATATATGTTTATCGATAATCACTCTTTCTTATTTACTGAAACATAGTAAATAGCTAGAGTATACCGATCAATCCAGAATATCTTATGTGAGATAAAAAACAATAAAGTAATGAAACATAAACACATAACACATGGATTTTTAATGTGGAAACCCTGTTAAGGGAAAATCACTGGGACCGGTACCCCAAATTTTCACTCTTCTGAAGTGAGCTCAGTTAAGAGCAAACCATGTTAAAGGTTACAAACACACTGTTAGGTGTGACCTTGTTAGAGGATTTAAAAGATAGTTTGGCACCTAGTATCTGGCATCTAATGCTACCATCCTTGATCAAACACTCACTTGGTCTATCAATAGGTATCGGGCATATCCAATGCTACTTTCTATGATCAAACTTTTTGATAGTCCTTGGCATGTATCTCAATTACAAAAGACTTTAAGTCCTACTCGATTAAGAGACTTGATGCTTCAATGGTTAAACTAAAACATTCAAGCGATCTGTTCACACATATAACTTGAATTGCATATTTTTAGACCTATTGTAAGTGCATTAGCTCTCTTATCAATACAATCAATTCAATACCTTTTCTCCACATTGTTCTTCTCTGTGATGTTGTTTCACTGTTTGTCAGTGTCTGTAGAATCTAGCTCTTTCCTCAGCTTGTTGATCAGGTCTGAATGAAGACTTTCTTCTCCTTCAGAATCTCTTCAGTATCTATTTTCTCTTCTCTTCACCCCACTCAATTCGTAATGAATTGGGTTTGTCTCTTTATAGACATGATTCATCGTTTCTTGGCTTTCTTGATATTTGTGTGATCCACAATTCTCCCTAATGAGATTTAAAGAAAACTCCAGTTTTTATCTCATAGAGATCTTCTTTCGAATTGGACAAAGCAGCTTTAAATCCTTTACTTATCCTCGGCTATATCTTGTCAATTAAAATAATGATAAGTATCAGTTAAGTCTATTTTTAGCTCTTGACAGCTAAGCATTTTGTCATTTCTGAACTCTTTGTTCTATCGTTCAATACTTCAGTTAGTCATTGGTGATAACTGACTATTCCATCAATGTGACTTCAGTTGTCTTCAGGATCTCTGTCTATCAAGAAACACTGTAATTCTTTCCGTCGGGTTACTCTTTGCTTTGCTCATTGGGCAACACTGTGACTTTTCTTGTCAGGTAACACTGTGACTTTTCTCTTTTACTATGTCTGTCAGTGTGTACTATGTTAGTGTATGTAGTCACTATGTAAATACTTGAATTATATGCATTACTGAAAGCATAGCCTTTGATTTTTCGGTTCTTTGAATTCTTTGGCAGTATGTCCATGACCATACAAATTATATCAAGTTTACATCAATGACAATACAATACATTAACTGATTTAATGCCTTTCATGATCATCAACTTAACATATTCAAACATTCATTCAGTTATAGTTCATCAGATATTGGTAACCAAAACAATATACTATCATTGAATGCATCTCATTATGTAGATAATCACAATGACATAGCCAGAGTGTATCTCGGATCAAAATTATAGGGAACAAAATGAAACCATGAAAGGCACTACACAATGAATTATTCACAAAACTAAGCAATATCAAATAACATGTGTCAATTTAATCTATTTTTTTATGTAAATTTAATGTCAATTAATCAGTTACATCCCCTTAAGAAATTTAAACATGAGGTTAAATGATATAATATAAAATAATTTCAAAATAGATCACATAAGAAATTGCAATGAATTATTCATAAAACTAATTACATCAGGTATAACATAATCCCCTTAAGCCAGTTCAGTTGCATCCTCTTAAGCAAAAAATTGCAAACATAAACATTATCCAGACCAAACATAAACACAAACTTTGAAAATGCAAACATTATTTAAACCACATGAAGTGTTTTAACCTGCTCTTAGATAATATGTAATATTCTCTCATGATCCTCACTATCTAGTCTTCACTTACAACATCCACTTCTTGCAACTAGATTAAGATATAGGGTGCAATCAATTACTAGGTGGATATATTAATATACCATATTTTTAGGTTGATAATCAATAAAGTGAATCCCATGTTGAAATATTTTGATTTTATGGAAATGTGTTCCTTCTAGAACAATTGAACTTGCAAGGAAAACAACATTCCAAACGTATTAGAATTTGTAAAACATATATAGATTCTTCCAAAGTTTTCAAGAAAAAGCATTGAACATGTGGGAAACAACATTAAATTGCTTTATTCTTATTTTGTAAAATTCCTCCTCTATTTTGTTCAATGCAATAAATAGTAGCTAACACCTTGTACATTTCCAAGCTTTGCCATGACTACAAAGACATCTCCTGTGCACAATAAATTTATATTAAAATATAATTAAAGTTCTAGATATATATTAAAAATATCTATGTGATTTGTCAAATATACATGTAAATTTATACATACCAATTTTTACCAATCCTAAAATATGGTCATAATCAATAGAAATCAAATGAACACCATAAAAGTTGTCATCCTCATCTTTGTTGTATGCCTTAATAACAACTATTGGTACCAAATTCCATGCACTGACATATCCACATTCTTGGCTATCACATTCATTATAGTCTTGAGAGAGAGAGAGAGAGAGAGAGAGAGAGAGAGAGAGAGTTACAAATCCAAACACACAACAAAAGCAGAGAAGTAAATAGAAAATGCAAGAAAGAAACACTTGCTTTTGTAGATACCATGAAATGGACATACTTGCAACCTTGCATTAAAACACTAAATTTCATCTATTAATTAATGGTTTTTTAATCATTAATTAATCATCTATTTCTTTTGAATCCATTCCCCAAATCATTTAATCATTTCCCCAAAATTAATTAAATAATTAAGTTTATTTAATTAATTAACCTTAATTAATTAATCTTCATTAATTAATTAAATTCAATTTCCTAAAGTTTAAATTTAAATATTTAAACTTATTAATTAATTCTTATAATTTAATTAATTTAATTTTACTCAATAATTTAATTCTAAATAAAAAAGAATTTAATTATCACATGTTTGAATACTTTAATTACAAAAATTAATTAAATATTCAAATAAGCCCTTTCTCAAGTTCAAAAAGGTAACTCATGATCAACTTTTCAGTTAACTAAACATTATCTCTTCTCTCCAAGTTGAAGAGGTGGAGTTTACTGATTTGCTTCTCAGTTAACTAAAATGTTACCTCCTCTCTCCAAGTTGAAGAGGCGGAGTTTACTCGTTGCTCCTTAGTTAAACTAAAACATCACCCCTTCTCTCCAAGTTGAAGAGGTGGAGTTTACTGGTTGCTCCGCAGTTAATTAAAACACCACCTCTTATCTCCTAGTTGAAGAGGTGGAGTTTACCGATTACTTCTCTAGTTACTTTTTCAAACTCAACCATTCATTCTCTAACCTCTGGGATCAATCTAAACCATTCAAATCATTTTCCATATTCTATATAATCAACCTTTCACAACCATTTGAATGATCCAAGATTTCAATATTTTGTGCACACTTACCCTACAAGATTCTTGTACGAAGCATCAAAGCATTCTTTTGATCATAATCGATATCATTTTCTCAACACTCCCAAGTCATAGACAGTGTCGATACCAATACTGAGCACCACACACATGGTGTTTCAGAAGGATTAGAGAGACCCAATAGAATCCTTGAGCACTGTGGTTTGCATTCATTTGTTTTCCTCTATCTTTGCTTGTCATTTTATTGTTCATAGGTTCGCTCTTAGTACTTTTCATTGCTTACCCCCATTGCAAATCAGTGCTACTAACCCCTCATTAATTTGAGTTTGGAACAAGATTGGATCTACACCTTTTGGTGAACCCGACGTGAATCGAACAACCCAATAATCACTTGAAGAAGACAAACAGAATTTCCTGGCCTCGACCGTACGACCACAGTTTATTTTTTCTTAATTTTTTTTATAAACTTGTAATTTCGTAATTGACAGAAGTTTTCCGCAATTGACAAAACTTTTCCACAATTGACTGGTTTAATGTTGCAATAAATTTCTAGGTTTCGCAATCATTTTCTGTAGCTTTTTGTCTCTATTTCTAATATTTTTCCACAATTGACCAATCTATTTTGCAATAGCCAAAAGAATTTTGCAATTAATAGAAGATTTTTGCAATCAATAGAATATTACCACAATTGATAGCAGTTTACCATAATCGTATGCCATAATTTTGCATCTGACAAAATAATTTTGCATCTGACGGAAGAGTTTTGTAATTACTGTGTTCAATCAATTTATTAATCAGATCTGATTTGTTTCTTGGTTTCTGTGCAGGAATGAGCAAATGACATATGGCCAAAAGGATATTCAGACGAACCCTAGGTTCTAGATCACTAAGAGAAGCCATAAGGATAATCACTAACTACCACACCCAACAAAGGGAAATCTTGGCATTCGCAGTAGAAGATCAAAGTAAATCTTTCAACAGGTATCTAGATTCTCTCAAGCATTTTTTAGGCAAGTACAAAGTTATCAATAGCCTTAATGGTCTTAACAATCCCAAAGTTTTTGAATATTATTTTGTGTACAAGGAATCCTTCAACCTATTGGGAGCAAGCTCAAACATGCAAACATTAGTGGGTTAGCACATATAATCAATTAAAAACCATGAAGGAGCAAGAAAGAAACAAAGAATACCAAATAACATCAGATAGAGCTTGAAAATAAGTAAGAATGCACCCTATTCTACTCATTTTGATTTGATCTTTTGGATTGTATGTAGGTGTTCTCTCTCTCACACACACAAAATGCAATGGATCCCCAAGGAAATGCAAATATGGAATGAAATCTTGGAATCAAAGAATAAATTCAAGAACTAGCATGGACAACTAGGCTTAAAATCCTTCCTAAAGTTGATGCTCAAACTGATATGCAAGACATGAGGTTAAAGCTATGATGGAAGAACTATGCTATGAAATGAGAAACATGATTCATTTTAACCAAAAGGAAACTAACATGTGATATCTAATGTGATTTAAGCATGAAAAGCATGAAACTAGCAATAACAACATAAAATCTAGAGCTATGCTAACATAATAACAATGCAAAATTGAGAGATAAAAATATGAGAGGAGAAGGCCTCTATTTATAGAATTTTTGGAGAGAGGAAGAGGCTTGGATGAAGTGGCGCCTATGTGGCATCCACATAAGAGCCACATAGGAGACACATGGACTTGAAAAGATGGCCAATTTTGAGTCAAAATTGGCATTAATATTGAGTAGCTCAATATTTCAAAAGAGGAGACAAAGTTGTAAG
>MU224175.1:1367136-1377365 GCA_018584345.1 Thuja plicata
CTCAAAAATCCTATAAATAGAGGCCTTCTCCTCTCATATTTTCATCTCTCAATTTGCATTGTTATCATGTTAGTGCTATGTTAGAATTGTCATTTTGATTTCATGCTAATACTCTTTGATGTTAGTTTATGCATTTCATTTGCTTAGATCACTTAGAAATCACATGCTAGGATCTTCATTTGGTAAAATTAATCATAGTTTAGCATAAGACTTTCATATCATCCTCATTTAGCATAAGACTTTCATATCATCTATCAATTGCACTAGGTTCATACTATCACCTTGAAGATGAGTTTTGAGACTAGTTTCTTCATAACTAGTTCTTGAATTATTCTTCTTGTTCATAGTGTTTCTTGTATCATTGGGATCCATAACAAATTGTGTGTTTGAGAGAGCACACCTACATACAATCTAAATAAGAAAATCAAAATGAGTAGATTAGGGTGCAACAATGTTATTTACTCATTTTTATCTTAATCCGATGTTATTTGGTGTCTTTTGTTGTCAGTTTGATCTCTTACATGCTTTTCTTGTCATGATATATGCTAACCCGCTAATGTTTGCATGTTTGAGCTTTCTCCCAATATACTGAAGGATTCTGTATACACATAGACATTGATCCCCGGATCAGCATCTCTAGAGACGACAGTGTTGGACCGGTGTTTTCAAAGATGCCAGACCCAGACCCACATCTTCAAAGATGCAGGTCTGTGGGAAAGCACATCGGAGATGCTGGTGTATGAACCGGTGTTTCTGGCTGAACTGGCATCTGCACCTAAAAGGGAAAACGCCAAAAAGGAGGGAAAAGGGGAGACTTGACAGGGGTCAGGGATGGGTCAGCATAAGACCTAGGGACAAGATGCCCCACTTTGGGAAGGGTTAGACTAGGACTAGAAGAACAGGTGACTGACATGGTGGATTCTGAAATTCTTGTAGGAGCAGTTCCCACCATTGGGATCACGAGAGCATTGGCCTCCTACTATGGAGTTGGAGTCATAGCTGATGGAGGATGATTGGGGACTATTAGTAGTATTAGGGTTGGACTATGTGCCCCATTGGCCTAGGCTATGGGCGCATAATGGGATGATGACCGCACTGATCAAGCGGTGGCATAGTGATATCACCACCTTTCACTTGCCTACTAGAGAGGCGACTATTACTCTGGAGGATGTCTGGCAGATTCTATAGATACCCATCCAAGGGGTGATTCCTCAATACAGGTTGGAGGATACTGACCATTATATGGAGATCGCATTCAGGCATCCAATGAGGCAGATCCCAACGTATCAGACCTAGATGCCCTGTCAGCCAGCAATCGACAGGAGACTTAGGCAGATAGCCCTCTATATTGTGGGATTGATTGGTGGACGCATGTTAGCAGATCTGGTAGGACATGGTTTTGGCATGGACTAGTTATGGGTGCTAGCGTAGATGCTAGAGGAGGGGACCTCTTATTGCTGGGGGTATGTTGTCCTAGGACAACTATACCATGATTTACACATGGCTACATACCGCGAGGTGTGTAACATGGGTACTGGGTGACCTTGCTATTAGTGTGGGCCTAGGAGCACATTGCAGTGTTCCAAATGATGAGAGTGAGGGAGTCACGTCAGCCTGGGGAGTCCTATGCCTGCAGATATAGGCTCCCTTTGAGATACACCTCCATCGATCAGACTAGATACTGGCGACGACTTCTAGATGAGGTATAGGTTTTCTGCCGGACCCCGTACAAGCTATGCGAGCCATGGGGGGCTATGGATTGGGCAGCATGGGTGGAGGATAGTTTTGAGGACTTCTTGTACCTTTCATACACATAGACTGATTACTTTCTACTGGGGAGGACCATCCACCAGATAGAGAGGTACAAACCATCCAGGGTCATGTGGCAGTTTGGGCTATAGCTAGGAGTGGTGGCAGAGGATGCCTTACATCCTCATGTCACCAGGGAGGTAGGGAGATGGGGCAAGTATACGGATTCTCTCATAGTGAGGGCATCCTAGATGGATATGGTACACCTAAACTTTGTGGCATGGCCAGAAATCACGGATGCAGGTATGACCCTAGAGTACATAGCATGGTGGGCGGTGCACACACCAGTGAGATTGAGTGACCCGACTCAAGTGGCTCCTCATGAGAAGCTCACAGGGGACCTAGACATGGATGATGATACGGAGATTAGGGATGCCCCAGAGACCTTGGCAACAGGTCAGAGGAGGAGGCCACAGAGATGGGTGAGACCTCACATAGGGGCATAGGTACAGGATCAAGGGCTGCAGGGGCCCCCACCAGTACAGGGACAGGATCAGGCACAGGCACCACAAGTGCCACCATAGTTTTAGGTGCAGGCACAGGTATAGGCACAGGCACCACCAGTGCCACCATAGGTACAAGGGCCACCCACAGGGTATGTGGCACAAGAGACTCACGATACTGTCATCATAGAGTGAGATAGCCTTCAGATGAAGTGCACCAGACTGCAAGGTTTACTAGACATGGCAGTGGTGTCTGACGCGAGCTTGCATGCACAAATTACCTAGATACAGGGATTATTGATGGCAGAGACAGCACGGGCCAACAGGGAAGAGGGTGCACTAGACACCTTACAGGGCTGGGTGGACTCAGGTGAGTTTGTGATGGTGGACCTAACACATGATTTGGGAGACTTGCGTGTCAAGATAGATACACTTATGGGCCAGCTGGATACGCTGACCCTGCAGATGGAGTAGGCTACGAAGCAGATTTTTGCATTGACTTCAAAGAGGGATGCAACACTGTGATGGGTAGAGGTATACAGGGCTGAGCGAGACATTTCCAGGAAGGTAGTTGTAGTAGGTGGGGTCGGACAGGTGGTAGCCAAGGTGTTCGTAGCTCATAGAGATGCGAACAGGGCAGGAAGGGAGGCATCCCACTACAGAGCACTTTATCATCATCTAGTTCTCGAGGGACAAAGAGGAGACTACTCAGAGAGGTCACATTCTCAGAGCACAATGTGGACATCAGCGTTATAGGGATTAGTGGGGATGCCACCACGTCCACCACCAAGGTAGGGAGGTGGGTCATCATAGCCACCAATATGTTTTATCAGATGATTAGATGACACATAGTTTTGTATTTGTGAGATTATACATGTATATTGGCACTGAGGTGCACGTGATGTATTTTATTGATAGAAATATATATATATATATATATGATGAGGAATCTATTGATGTTTATTATGTATGATCTATATGATGTGTTTGATGCATACTATATGATTACTGACATTTGATGCTTGCAGGATGTGATGTATATGGATGACTTGATTATGTATATATGATGTATGACTTATGCAGGATGGATGATGCTTATATGTATATGATGTACTGACGTGTGTGGATGTAGGATGTGATGTGTTTTTATGATGTATGCAATATATATGCTGATGTTTTATGTATATGTATATAAATGCCAAATGAATCTAAATGATGTTTTAACAATGCAAGACTAAAATGAATCGAAATGACTTAAGTATGCAAATGGTATATGAATCTAAATGTTGTAATAATGAACCTAAATGGATGAACTATGCAAGATGAATTAACAATGCAAGATAATGAACCTGAAATGGATAATCAATGCAAGATGAATTAACAATGCAAGATAATGAACCTAAAATGGATGGTCAATGCAAGATGAATTAAAATGAATGTCTAAATGAATCTAATGACTTAACTATGCAAGATGTACATGGTTTTAACAATGCAAGACTAAAATGAATCTAAAATGGATTTGTTATGCAAGATGAATTAAAAATGAACCTAAAATGAATTTAACAATGCAAGATGACTTAAATGAACCTAAAAATGGAGTAACAATGCAAGATGATAAAATGAATCTAAAATGAATTGATTATGCAAGTTAAATAATGGGTTAATAATACAAAGTTCTAAATGATGCTAACTATTGACATGATGGTTAATGTAATTTACTAATTAAAAATGTTTCCTGAATGATGGGTCTAATGCAATCTAAATGATAAATTTAATAGTCTAATGAATAGATGCAATAATGATACGAGAGGTAATGGATGCAATGGATGCAATGGGGCTCCCTTATATATTTTTGTTTGTGTGTGTCACAATCAACTGATAAACCAGACATGTGGACTATGGAGGATTTGGCATGGAATGCTAGCATGATGATGACTCAGGATGTTAGCATGATGGCAGGAAGATGCAATGTGTCATGAATGTACATGGATCAAACCGAGTGATTAATTACAAGTGATTAGTTGCAGTGATTACGTACAAAGGTTGCTGCCGAGATTTGATTGGATCATGTTACTTGTCGTTATGTGCGAGATAGTTGCATGTGCTGATTGATTAGTTCAAGAGGAAAGATACATCCTATGAGAACCCAGAGATGATGATGATCTATATTTAAGTGGATGAGAGGAAGGATACATCCTCATGACTCACTTCCAGAAAGATGGGACTTACCGAGTTGATTGATCAAATGGGCACTATCAGCAAACTGTAGAACCAACATAGGATCTTACAAGGGGCAACTCAAGACATGAGAAATATACAAGACTGATGCTCAGGGATTTTGGAATAGTACAACATATGGACAACAATATACAACATTATGTGTACAAAAGCTCAGGATACAAGATAGGGAGACCATTGTGGACTAGTGCATATGATATGCAAACACCCAAGGAATATAGGGAATGCAGAGATTAGTGGAGATGTGGTGCTGGTGATGGAGGGAGATGAGATTTTGATAAATAATGGAATGGTCCACTATGTGTGACACCTGTTTCTAGGTTTTCATCACCCATACTTGTCCAAGGCACTTGATTGCCAAGTTTTCACCACTGGACAAAAGTTTTTCTCTTTATTTTTCTTTTTGATTTCTTTGGATCTTTTGATTTTTTTGATATTGCTACAGTGCCTGTTTACTAGTTTTTCACCGGGACAACCATTTTTTCAGCTTCATTTTTCTACTTTTTAGAGATTTTTTCAGGACTATTTTTCATTGTTTTTGTGCTTTCTTCAGGATATTTTACACTTTTAATGGATTTTCTTAGATAACTGGAATGAATAATGAGCCATTAGGCATAGAAGTGCCTGAGATGAATGATGTTTATAGGATCATTCAATGGTTCTCCTTTTGGGGTAGAGATTTGATAGGCCCCAGAACCAAAGCATGTAGTGACAACATATGGGCCTTGCCACGTGACTTCAAACTTGCCTTTCTTTTCCCAATTAGTACCCACTTTCTGATTTTCTTTTAGCACAAGGTCCCCTACGTGGAACTAGCATGGGTGGACCTTTTTTTTATAGTTCTGCTTGAGTCTATTCTGGTAAACAATCAAGTGATCATAAGCTTGTTGGAACTTTTCATCTAGGAGATCCAGCTATGTGAGTCATTCCACCCGGTAATCTTCATCATCAATCAAGCCTCTTAGTGATACTCGGAGGGAGGGTAGTTCAACCTTAATTGGTAAGACTGCCTCAACACCATAAACTAGGGAGTAGGGAGTAGTGCCAGTAGGAGTATGGTAGGAAGTGCGATATGCCCAGAGGGCTGGATTGATCTAGAGATGCCAGTCACGACCAATATCATTGACAACTTTCTTGATGATTTTGAGGATGGTTTTATTAGTTGCCTTAGCTTGACCGTTACCTTGTGGGAAATGTGGACTGGAGAAACGTTGGTGGATATGGAGGCAAGCACAGAGATCACTGGTGTGTTGATTTTCAAATGGTGTATCGCAATCTGTGAAGATGGTGGAGGGTATGCCAAAGCGGAAAATGATGTGATAGAGGATGAATTTGGATATCTGGACACTAGTAGTGAGTGTGAGCAGAATTGCTTTGACCCACTTTGTAAAGTATTTCGTAGCTATGATTATGTACTTGTGGCCTTCAGAAGAGAGGGGAGTAATCTTACCAATGAGGTCAAAACCCCAACAAGGGAAAGGCCAAGGAGGTGCAATAGGTCTGAGGTCCTGAGTAGGAGCATGCTATTGACAAGGTAGGCACTTTTTGACAAACTCACAAGAATCATGTTCTATTGTAGGCCAATAGTACCCTATACATAGAAGTTGCTTGGCTAGGACCATGCCACTTGTGTGGGCACTATAGATTCCAGCATGTACCTCTTGTAAAGCCTGGGCAGCTTTGTTTTCATCTAGACATCTAGAGAGCACATTGTGATAACCTCGATGATAAAGGGTGTTGGCTACAAGGGTGTAACAAGATGCTCTATGGATAAAGTTTTGGCATTGGTTCACAATGAGATGAGGAGATATGATACCATTTTGTAGGTAAGCTTGGAGATCATGGTACCATGGGGACTGGGGACCAACCAAGACACATATGTGATTCGATACATCGTTCTCATAAGCGGGATCATGTAGTTGCTCAACTAAGAATTCGTATTGTGTAGACTCATGAGGAATCTCGAGAAGGAAGCCAATTGTGGCCATTGCATCAGTAGATTTTTTCTATAAACATGGTACTTATGTTTTTTTCAAGTGGATGAAGTGTTCTTTCAGCTTGTCAACCATCTACTTATATGGCGTCAATTTCCCATCTTTGGTTTGATACTCATCCAAGACTTGTTTGATGATGAGTTGGGAGTTTCCAAAGACTTGGATATCTGTGATGTTCCATTATATGGCCATGCGGAGTCCTACAAGTAGTGCTTCATATTCTGCAATGTTGTTTGTGCAGGGCAATCCCAATTTGAATGACATGGGGATGTAGTCACCTTGAGGTGTGAAAAAAAGTATTCCTGCCCCCGCGCCATGAGTTACGTAGGACCCATCAAAGAATAGTTGCCACGTTGGTTGTTATTCTATCATGTACAAATGCTCTTCTATAAATTTTGTGACCAAAGGATATGCATCCACCAAGGGTGCTTCGGCTAGCTGATTGGCAATGACTTGCCCTTTAATGGCTTTTCTATTGACATACTGAATATCAAATTCACTTAGCAGCATAACCCATTTTTCCATTTGACCTGTAAGTGTAGTCCTGGAGAGTAGGTATTTGAGAGGATCCACCTTTGAAATGAGCTTGGTTGTGTGACTAAGCATGTAGTGGCAAAGTTTTTGAGTGGCAAAGACCACTGTCAAACATGATTTTTCCATAGGAGAATAATTGAGCTCATAACCCACTAAGGTTCGACTGATTTAATAAATAGATCTTTCTTTACCTTCATCATTAAATTGAGTGAGGAGCACCCCTAGTGTTGTGGTAGTAGTAGAAATGTATAGGATGAGTGGTCGACCAGGTACAGGTGGTACCAAGATGGGTGGATTAGCCAAATATTATTTGATTTTGTTGAAACTCTTATGACATTGAGGATCCCACTTGAATGTGTTGTCTTTGCATAGGAGATGAGTGAATGGTTGCCACTTGTCTGCTAATTGAGATATGAAATGGTGCACTGATTGTAATTTTCCTTGGAGGCTGCGTAGCTGCTGGAGTGTTTTTGGTGGAGGCATCTCTATGATAGCTTGTACTTTCTTTGGATTGATTTCAATACCTCATTTGGATACAATAAACTCTAGGAGTTTTCCTGATGTGACTCTAAAGACACATTTCTTAGGGTTGAGCATTAAGAATTAGTGTCTAGTTCTGTCAAACACGCATTCCAGAACATTTAGGTGATCTTCCCTTTTTACTGATTTTGCCAAGATATCGTCCATATAGTCTTCAAGGATCTTGTGAATCATGTCATAAAAAATGACAGTCATGGCTCTTTGATAGGTTTCCCCAGTGTTCTTTAAGCCAAAAGGCATCATGTTATAGTAGAAGGTTCCCCAAGGGGTTGTGAATGTTGTCTTATGCTAATCTTCTTCTACAATGCGGATCTGATTATATCTGGAAAAGCCGTCCATGAGTGACAACATCTCATATCCTGTTGTGAGATCTACAATCATATCTATGTTTGGCAAGGGGAAATCATCCTTGGGACATGCCTTATTGAGATCTCTAAAATCTATGCATATCCTGATTGATTAATTAGGCTTAGAGACTGGCACCATATTAGAGATCCAGTTGGAATAATCAATGGGGCGGATGATCTTGGCTTGGAGTAATTTTTCTAGCTCCATTTTGACAAGTAGTGCCACATTAGGGTGCATCTTTTTGAGCTTTTGCTTGACAGGTTTGATGTTTGGGTCCATTGCTAAATGGTGAACCACCAAGTTGGGATCTAACCCTGGCATGTGTGAGTAATACCATGCAAACTTGTTGATGGATTCCTTTAGTAAAGTTACAAGATTACTTTCTTCTGCTTCAGTCAGAGATGCTGCTATGTATGTGATGGCAGGATTTTCTTTGGTACCCTGGTTGACAGGTTTTGCTTCTTCAATGAGAATTGATGATTGTTTAGGCCTGTAATCTCAGAAAAGAGGAAGAGGAGAATATTCATCCTCTTGTTCCTCAGAGAGGTTTTCACCAGGGGATACGCCCTTTATTTTTACTTTTTTATGATTAGATAGCGCCCCAAAGGGGTTTTCGCTAGGAGATCAATTTTTCTCTTTTTTATTTTTATTTTCTATGTCATTTTTGTGGCTAAAGTTCTCCTCTTCCCCAAAGTATGCCTTTGGGTCTAGTTTGTAGACATATGTTGAGTCTTACCCCCAGTCACTACTTTGCTTGATTTCTCCCATAAATCTTAGGAGCGTGTCCTCACTTTGGAACTCATCAATGTGTATGACACTTGGTTGGTCCCAGTCTATGAGTTTAGGATGGCGGAGGGGGAGGTCAATGAATAGGATGGAAAGTTGTTTTAGGACAACATTTCCCAGGAAGGTTTCATAGTCAAAAACATTGTCATAAGCTCTCACAACTTTCTCTTTCAGGATATCTTTGTTAGGAATAAGGTGTCTCAACCTTGGATAATTCCTATTCATATTATTTGTTTTATAAAATGTATTTTGTTGCAAATAATGTAATTAAGTGTGAGTGTAAATGTCTAGTTGGCATGTTGATGTGTCACTCCACTTGATGTGTCGGCATCTTGAATGGTGTGTAAGGAGATCATGACTGAAATGGTTATGAGGGATTCCTATGACACCTAAGAGCTATTTCTAGGAGATTTCAATGATAGGTGAAGATGTGCAAGACATGTGGCAACTGATAAAGTTTAGTACTTTACACTCTTCCACAATCATGGGGTTCGAGTTTTTTTTAGGGTTCCTATTTTCTCGGAGAATGGTAAAACCCTAATGCAGCTATCTTTGGAAGTTGCCCTAAAAAGGAAAGCACATGATATAAGTGTTTTTAGGGTTACAGAAAATGATACAAAAAAGAGTGTATTATTGGTATAATCTAGTGCTACTGGATTTGTCTATGTGTGTCGATTATCTCCTGAAAGAACTTGCATTGCAAGTGTGTTGTAACCATTGTGTTGAAGATAATACATTGTGCAGGTTTTGGAGTGCTGGGGTTTTTTACTGAAAGGTTTTCCCCAGGGTATATCATTGTGTCATTCTCTAATTTTCTATATGCATGGTATGTGGTTGCAATATCTTTGTTAAATTAGTTAATGAATCTGAAATTGTAAGGGTTTAAAAGAATTTGCACAATACTTTCCTATAGAGATTAGTGTAGGAAGCTGTTTCCGCACCTGAGTTTCCTTACAAGTGGTATCAGAGCTTGATCAACTTTTGATCCTAGTTTTTGGGTAGGGTTTTTTGAACTGATCTCAAGTTTGAGTGGGAGTTTTTTGCAGAGCATTCTGAATCCTTTTTGCAGATTGAGATGGCAAGTTCATCATATGGAAGAATGGAGGTGGAGAAATTTAATGGCACTAATTTCGAGTTGTGGAAACTCAAGATGGAAGACATGTTGGAAGATCGTGACGTATGGGAAGCGACTTCAAGTGCTATAAGACCAGCAACTATAGCTCAAGCAGATTGGGATATCAAAGACCGTAAAGCTAAGGGTCTCATAAGACTCTGTTTAACCGATGGAGTTCTTCTGAATGTTCTAGATGAGAAAACCGCAAATAGTTTGTGGGAAAGACTTGCGGCCATGTATCAGGCCAAATCTCTAGTGAACAAGTTGTTCTTGAGGAAGAATTTGTACTCTCTATGAATGGAGGAAGGTGGATCCTTAACGGATCATTTAAATGCATTTAATCTGCTGGTTGCACAGTTGACATCATCTGGTGTCAAGTTAGAGGAGGAGGATCGTTGCTACACACTTTTGTGTTCTTTACCA
>MU224175.1:1388113-1406672 GCA_018584345.1 Thuja plicata
TTGTCTGTGTGTGTCGATTATCTCCTAAAAGAACTTGCATTGCAAGTGTGTTGTAACCGTTGTGTTGAAGATAATACATTGTGCAGGTTTTGGAGTGCTGGGGTTTTTTACCGAAAGGTTTTCCCCAGGGTATATCATTGTGTCATTCTCTACTTTTCTATATGCATGGTATGTGGTTGCAATATCTTAGTTAAAGTAGTTAGCGAATCTGAAATTGCAAGGGTTTAAAAGAATTTGCACAATACTTTCCTATAGAGATTAGCGTAGGAAGTTGTTTCCACACCTGAGTTTCCTTACAATCTTTGATGTCAGCAATTTCACCCAGGGATGGACAAGAGGAATAATCGATGAACTCATTGGTGCCCCCATTCATATTAAAGCCCATACCAAGGCCCAGGTGCTTTTCTAGTCGAGTAGGTATAGTAGGATCTTTCATTCCTTGCTCTTCATAACCAAGGTCACCTCCTTGGTAATTCCATTTTTCTATCACCATTTTGTGCGTTGTGGGGTACTTATCTTTGAAGCAATTGAGGCGAATTGTGTCTTTGGGTGGTGGATCTTTATATATCCATTGGTTGATATTTGGTGCCATTTCATGGCTAGTCAAAGTACCTTTTGATATAAAAGTGGTAGAACCAAATTGTAGTGCCTTGGTTGTCTTTGATTCTGCTTTGCTTAGATTAGGCTGGTGGCCTTGAGTGTGAGGATCAATTGGCAATGCTCCAACTATGAAGGCATCAGATAAAGTGTACTCACCACAACCTTTGTTGTTGATCTTGACCATGGATAAGGTGGAGGAGAGGATTGTTTCTGGGTCCAAATGGGTTCAAGATGAGCTAGCAATAGAGGTGCCAATATCATTCCCAAGGTAGTGATTGGAATGTGGAAAGGATGTCTCCAACACATTACAGTATGCGAAGGGCTTTGGATCTGCATAGATGGTGATCTCAGTGCCTTTATATGGGAATTTGATGCATTGATGGTAGGTGGATGGGACGGCTTGCATAGAATGAATCCATGGGTATCCGAGGAGGATGTTGAAGGGAAGGTCAAGATCAAAAACATGACATAATGTCTCCTAGATAACTGGGCCCACTTGAATGGGCAATGATATGGTACCTTCAGAAGTACGTTCTAGATTATCATATGCTTTTATTGTGATGACATCATTTTTTATATCAGCCTCAGTGCAACCCAACTGTTTTATGAATTTTAGAGTACACAGATGTAGGGTTGATCCATTATCTATCATGACCCATTTGATGGAAAAATATTTAACCATGATAGCGATACAGAGTGGGAGATTATGATCATTTTCTTTGGAGGGTACATCTGTTGGGCTAAAGGAGACACCACAGGATGTAGACAGGTGTTCGACAAGGTTTTGGAATTCAGTGAGCTTTATATTGTTGGGAACACGGGATTATTGCAAGGCTTTATTGAGGATCTCTTGATAAGTGGGTGATGTGTGAAGAAGATCCAGGATAAAAATTTGGGCTGGAGTATTCCCTAGGTGTTCCAAAATGTTGTATTGGGTCCCAGTAGATGGGGCGGGACCAGTACCTACGACTGTTATCCTACCTCTATGAGTGGTGATTGTGCATTGGTTATCGACACCCTTGACATGGATGACATTGATGGCAGACTGGACTTGGGATATGCAGCCGATGAGATTATTGTAATTGATATATGCATTTGTATAATCTTTTCTATCTATATTTTCTGCTTGTTTACCCTTTCCCTGATCAGCGGACTGAGTCGGATTGCCTGGGCCTATACCGGAAGTGTGTTTAGAAAATGCATTTTAATAAATTTTAAGGTCTGCGTTTGGTGATGATTGGGAAGGAGAATCCACTTTGATCTCCTTGCGGTCAATGAGATCCTAGATATAGTGTTTCAGCTTCATGCATTTGAGAGTGGTGTGTCCCTTAACATGATGGTATTCATAGTACTCATTGTCTTTATACCAAGAAGGATTAGGAGTTGAGTCATCAAATGGCTGTGTTTTAGGATACACAACTTGGTTAGCTTGGACCAGCTTGCAGAAGATGACGTCTATAGGTTCACCCAAAGGGGTAAACATGCGGTGTGGCATATTCAAAGTGTGAGGTCTTTGTTTTCCATGTGGGACTGATATAGCATTTGTTTGATTCATAGGACCTTGGTAGTGATGTTGATATGATGTCCCTGGAGGAGGATAGATAGGCGCACCTTGAGGGCACATGTTTTTCAGATATGTTGATTAAGGATACATGAGAGTGGGTTGTTGATACATGGGAGGAGGTTGAGGGTACATTGGTGGTGCTTTTTGATAAGTCTGGGTTGGTGCATTAGGACTAGCTACCACAACTTGAACGTGTTTGGTGTCAGTGGCTCCATCTGTTACCATGTTTTTGTTCTTGTTCCAGTATCATGATTGGTCATTGTTATGTTTGTCAGGCTGGGATTCTTTGTAGTGCTTAATCATACCTTCTTCTATGAGACCTCGTTCAAGGTCCATACCCTTGATTCTGATATCATGATAAGTTTGTATACAGTTCATGCACATGTGATAGGCAAGCTTAGGATGAAGGTTGTTAATGAAGATTTTGATAAGATTTTGCTCTGGGGGTTGGTAAGACAACCTTGTAGTAAGCCCTTTCCAGTGCTGAAGATAATCGACCAAGCTTTCTCCTCCCTTTTTTTTGGAATTGCATAGGTCAAGGAGTGAGAGTTCATTTTCAACATTATGTGCGTATTGGGCCACAAAATTTTTAGATAATTCTGCAAAAGTAGAGATTGTGCCGTAAGAGATTTTTTAGAACAATTCAAGAGCAGTGCCACCCAATCTTTTGGGAAATAATCTCATGAGGAAGTTATCGCTATAGGCCACTTCTTGGCAGGCCATGTAGAATTCTTTCACGTGACTCACAGGATTTCTCATCCCCCGATATTTATCAAATTTTAGGGTTTCAAAATTATTGGGGAAGGGTATAGCAGTGATGGATCTATCAAACGGATAAGGACACACTTCCTCAAACTTGAATGTTTTATCTTTTGTCCCAGCTTTTAACTCCTTGAGAGCATTCTTCATTTCCTCCCATTCATGATTGATTTGCAGGGGCAGATTGTTGATCATTATTGCAGGATTTCCTTGTGCTTGATAGGGATCGAATGGCGAGTATGGAGGATTATATGGGGGATATTGTGGTGTTTGGTATGGTTTTTTCTAGTCAACATATACAGGTTGTTGTGGTAGAAGTTGTGGTTGAGTGGAATATTGCAGTGGAGGAGGTGTCGGTGCTTGATAAGATTATTGCAACTATTGAAAATATGCTTGTATTTGTTGTGGCATCAGATAGGTGGGATGAACTTGTTGCGCACCTACATAAGTGTTTTGTGGCAGAATGCCCCCAGTGAGAACTTGTTGTGGTGGGGGAATTTTTTGTGATGCAGCGGAAGATGGCATGGCTATGTAGTTGGCGGAATGAGTTTGTTGTTGTTGCACGGGTTAGATAAATGGATTAGCAAACTGTTGTAGTGGTTGTGCCATGAAGGGATTTGCCCCCTGCATGTGTGGTTGTGGCTGTTGTGTAGTTTGGATAGTGGGCTGTGTAGCTGCGAAGGGGTTGATTGGGTGTTGTTGCGCTTAGGATGTGAATGGGTTGGTGATTTGTTTAGTTGTTGTTACTAGGATGGTTGTTGGATGGATTGTTGTTGCTGAATAGGTTGTTGTTGGATAGATTGATCTTGTTGTTTCTGTTGGATAGGTTTCTATTGCTATTGTTGTTGGATAGGTTGGATGGGAATTTGGGGTACGACGAAGGGATTCATGGATGGTTGCAGTGTGGGGGGGTTTGCGTTGAACAAAATTTGAGGTGGAACCGCTGGCATTTATTGTGATTGTGTTGCTGGTGGAGTGGGAAAAGTGGACGCTTGTGGAAATAAGGGTTGATTATATGCATTGGTGGGTGGCATGCCTATGGTGAAGAAAGGCAGAATAGGCATGGAGACTTGGGTGCTTTGATGCTGTGAACTAGTTGTAGCACTTTGAACGGGTTGAGTAGGAATGGGTGGAATAGTGGTTTTCTGTGTGCTGGCTGCTGGTGGTGGAAAGTTTGCAACGAATGTTGGGATTGCTTACAAAAGAGGAGCGACTGTGGCTTGTAGAGGTGCTTGCATAGTGATAGGGGGAATTGCTTGTGCTGCTAATGTGGTATCAGGAGGCAGGGCTCTTGAGGTAGGTGTAGGTGTTGTGTGTATGATGGAAGGTGGAATGGAGGGATGAACTACTTGTGTGAGAAGAGTTCCCACTTGTAGGGCTCGTTGAAGTGGATTAAAAACTTCATTTCTAGTGGGATAAGGACATTCCCCTAGAAGTGTCATAGGTTGTGTGACAAGTGTGGGTATAATCCAAGGTGGAAGTTGAAGTCCTTATTGTTGGATGTCTGAGAGTACCTGGTTGTTGTTGCATCCACTCATGGAATTTACCATGTGGACAAATGCTGGATGGTTGATAAATGTTTCCACGGTACTTAGAGTGGGCGATTCATTAGTGTCTACCAAGATATGTTTGATTTGATCATTGTGCTAAGGTGCATAAGTGACCATGGTTTTGGTATTATCAGTCATAGGATTAGATGAGCTAGCAGCAAGATTAGGATCCATGTTCTTCCTCTTCTTAGTGGGTCGTGTGATAGGTGGCATGAAATGATTATCCTAAGGGGATATGAGATGCAAGATGTATGCAAGGATGCACCTAGGAAACTAAGGATGATGACACTAGGATTAAGATGTGCTTAAGATGATGGATATGCTTCTACGCATTGAGGATGACTTGATGTATGAAAGGATCAAGGGTTGCTTTCCCTAATGTAGGATCAAGTGGATGTGATTGTCTACCTAAGACAGACTTGTGGTCTTTGACGGATGAGATTATTTATTAATGTGAACCAACCTTTTGATCAAGGTGATAAGGTTGCAAAAGACAAAGGGGATTATCCTAAAACAATGCTTAGTTTAAGGACATTCAAGGATGGGGTTTGATTAAGATGTAGGTTTTTAGCAACTCCAAAAGGGTATGAAATACCAAGTGAGGTGTGTGAGAAAGGATTCTTTGGATGATGATTAGGATGATGCTAGGCTGATTAGGATTGATTTGATAATGCAAGATCATGCTAGGATGAGTGTGTGATGTGTTCCTAAAGATGACAACCTAAGTGAGGTCCTAAAATGCAAGCTAAGTGAGCTTAAGAAGAGGAGGGACTTGTGTTTGTTGTGGTAAACCGACTATTCATATTGTTCAACTCTAACAAAAGCAGAGTTTAGACACTATTTGCCCATGAAACAAGCAACCTTGTTGTTGTAAATCACTTTTTCAAAATGTTCTCATTTATGGATTTCTTGTTTGACAGAATCGATAATGTGTTGGTACTTGGTAGCCTCTCGGGTTGTGTTTTGCTATTCTCTTTGCACGGGTGGTAACAGAGTTTTCACTTTCTTATGATTCTTGGAATCGGTCATGTCCTATAAGTAGATTTGATCTTGGATGAATAGTTTGAGGTTTTTAGGACTTATCTCATGAAAGACCAAATTGTTTTGCAAAAGGATGTTTTTTTTTATAATCTAGCAAAAAAGCTTGATCGTGTTTTGATTTTTCAATAGGTTTGTTCTATGGAAAAAATCAATTTCAACATAATCAAACTAGAAAATAAAAAGCATGTGTCTGAAAACAATCTGACAAGGGACAAAGAAACCTTGAAGGATACAAGCACGTGAAAAATTTGAATGTTGGATATTTTGTTTGTGTTTTGGATTTGTCAATTTCTTCAAGCACTTCAAGCACAAAATCTACCTAAGGAATTGGCATAGCATGAAAATACTTGCTTGTAAGCTTAGGCATACACACAAGAGATAATCAGAATATAGCCATCACCAAGCACGCAATAGCTCCAGTCATGATGTCGTATTATCCAGTTCCAAACACTCAGGGTGGCATGAATGTACGAGTGATCTTGGGGAAGTTACTATCTTCCTTGCACAAGCATTATCACCTTTCGGGGGTGTTTTGGGTAGCTTCTAAGCCTAGAGTGTTTAGTACGGTTCTCTATTCTATTGTATCCTCTATGTCTGTGCAAGCATGATTCAGGCGTATAGCCGCATAGAGCATCTTGACAAAAGTGGTCACATAAACGTGATTGAGACCGTGAGGCCACACTTAAGTTAGGCAAGAGCTGAGTATAAGCTCAAATGCCAACCGAATCCTAGTGCTTTAATCCCATGGATTAAATTTGATTAACGTGAGTTAGAGTGGTGTGGCTTACACCTCGTTCTCACGTGGGTCATTCTTGAGATATTTTTTCCTCAACCGGCAGGCCTATCTAAAGGATTCATAGTAACTTGGATTGGCGACAAAAAGGAGTCTGGATTTTTTATTTTCTCACAAGGGGAAAAGAGCATAATCTCCTATCCAATATCATTTTCTCCACAAGCATGCAAGACACACTTTGTTCTTTCCAAAAGATTTGATTTTTTAACACTAAGTAAGTGTGTCTAGGTTTTGATCTTCCCAAAAGGGAAGAGAGCATAATCCCCTAACACTCACTTAGGATTAGACAACAAAATCTAACTAATTAGTCTAGGTGACTAAAAAAAATACTATTGCAAACATGATCATTTGGTTGATGTAGATCTGAGGCAACCTGTAAGACAAATGTGAGTAGTTTTTGAATTTGTGTCTCTGACAAGCGATGCTGCAACAAAATTGGTGAGTAGTTTCAAGTTTAGCCTTTGGCAAGCGTTAAAAACACAAGAAAAACTTAACACTTGTTATTACATGATAAATCTCACTTAAACAGAGTGCAGACGCCGGTTCTAGGCACAAATGCTGATTCTAGTTTTTGCCTAAAAATGACAGAAAGTGGAAAATAGGCTAAAAACATAGAAAAATTGGAGAGATGTTATACCAGTCGAAGATGCTAGTTTACAGAGTGCAGACACCGATGTAGGGCAAAGATGCTAATTTTTTAATCATAGACATTGGTTCACAAACTAGCATTTACGCAGACGCCGATGTACCTGCCAACACAAAAAGATAGCAAACAAAGTCACTTTTTCTTCTTCTTAGTCTTTAGTCAGATCAAATTTAGCCATTTTGAGAGTATTAACAAAACTAAAAGCTAGTGTTATTGAAACCATTATCAAGATGTATATTTCCTTAATGAAAATTTGGCATTATTTCTTCTTGTAAAATGAATCTCTGCTAAAAAATAGAATGATAAGATGCCTAAAATCACTAGGAAAACCAAAAATCTTGATAAGCCAAATAGTTTTGTTACCAAAGTCTCAAATTATCTCTTTCAGGCAGAGATGCTAGTTCAGAGCGGAGATGTTGGTTTAGTGCAAATGCCAAATGGTAGTTCGGTTAGAACCGGCATTTGCGCAGACGCCTTTGCGTAAAATGCAGACGCTGATCCACGTTCTGGGAAAAATTTGAAGAGAATTAAGACAAGAAGTTAGAAAGTTTAGGGATGTGTGTCCCACCGGGCGTGCCAGAATGTGTACAAGTAATCCTTCAACCTATTGGGAGCAAGCTCAAACATGAAAACATTAGTGGGTTAGCACATATAATCAATTAAAAACCATGCAGGAGCAAGAAAGCAACAAAAAATACCAAATAACATCAGATAGAGCTTGAAAATAAGTAAGAATGCACCCTATTCTACTTATTTTGATTTTCTCTTTTAGATTGTATGTAGGTGTTCTCTCTCTCACACACACAAAATGTAGTGGATCCCCAAGGCAATGCAACTATGGAATGCAAGCTTGGAATCAAAGAATAAATTCAAGAACTAGTATGGACAACTAGTCTTAAAATCCTTCCTAAAAATGATGCTCAAATTGATATGCAAGACATGAGGTTAAAGATATGATGCAATAACTATGCTATGAAATGAGAAACATGATTCATTTTAACCAAAAGTAAACTAACATGTGATATCTAATGTGATTTAAGCATGAAAAGCTTGAAACTAGCAATAACAACATAAAATCTAGAGCTATGCTAACATAATAACAATGCAAAATTGAGAGATGAAAATATGAGAGGATAAGGCCTCTATTTATAGATTTTTTGGAGAGAGGAAGAGGCTTGGATGAAGTGGCACCTATGTGGCATCCACATAAGATCCACATAGGAGACACATGGACTTGAAAAGATGGCCAATTTTGAGTCAAAATTGGCATTAATATTGAGTAGCTCAATATTTCAAAAGAGGAGACAAAGTTGTAAGAGGGAATTAAAGAGGAATGGGTACCCATTTTGGAGATAAATTCCCCATGTGGGTGAGCATTCCATTAGCCTTAAAAAGGTTAGGAATCACCCATTAATCATAGTTAGAGGACACTTAGGTGTGGAAGCATACTCAGGAAATGAGGTGATGGGAGTAGGGTAGGAATAGGGTAGGCTTTAGGGTAGGATTAATAGGTTCCTAGATAGGGTTTAGATTATAATCCAAATTGAATTTAAATAAATCATGCTTTAGAAGAATTAAGAATATGGAGGATTTAATAAATGTAAATTTATTAAAAGGGGATTTTGTGGAGGCAAATGTATTTAAATAAAATACATTAGAATAGTATTTAAACTATTGATAAATGAAACTATTTAATTAATTGAATTAAATAGTCAGAGGAATAATAGGGAAAATAATATTAATAATAATATTAATATTTTGGACGTCTACATATTCAATTGATTGTTAGAAGGTTTTTGGTACTAATCACTTTTTGACAGCTTGTGGCGAGGAAACAGTTTAACAAAGCAACATAAAATCAACTCATTTCTCTTTTTGGTTCTTTAAAAAGAAAAGTGTATGCAAAACATCACAATCTCACTTTTCCAATTTGGTTCTTTAAAATTGATGTGGTGGTTAACAATTGAACCAAGGCAAAGAAATCTTTGAATTTGGTGCATTAAAATTGGACAAGAAATCTTCATCTACTTTGGGCTTAAAACTGAACATGTGTGAATGTATGGATGATATCTTAGTTCACACTTGAAATTTTGGTTCTTAATCAATTAACCTTGTGTCTTCAGTAATTGGTGTGCTTGCAAAAATATGTTAGATTAACAACATTTATGCTTTTTTTAGAAAGGCCTATGTGAGGAAAGCGCTTCTTCCTCAGAGGATGACCTTAAAATGGTAATCCTTCTGATCGGTATATAAACAAGATGTGAGTCAAAGTTCTATTTTATATCTAGCCAAGCTCGAGCAAGGTGTGTTGATGGTAGCTTGGATTAGGTGAAGTATCTCTAAGTAGCCAGCATGGTCAACTAGGCTCTTAAGTGAGTCACACATGTACAAACTTATTGGATAGACTCCACGGACCATACTACAACCCATTAATTAGAGACCTACCTATTTTACCTTAGAACAAGTGTCTTATTATAGTGCAAGGGGTTGCAAAATTTCCCCCCAAGATTCCCAACATATGTGTTCCAGGATATTGAGTTGATGAAAGAGATCTTCATTAGCATGGCAACAATATCTGGAAATGGAAGAAACATGGGCACTTATTTCATGGATCTTCATGTCCTAGTAGCATGACGATTGATGTGTGATCCAATGAACATCAAAGCATTGGGCCTATAATATTTCATCTTGAACCCAAAATTGACCTATATTAATCTAATTGTCTTTGTTTCAACCACGTGAAAACATTGTAACTTGCTAAAGTGTAGAACATACACATCTCTTTCTTGGATCTTCAAAACACTTTGTCTATTGTGCTTGCTTGTATGATCAGCTTCCAAAATGCAAAATCAACATCAAAAACCATCAAAAATGAGTCAAACATGTTTGAGGTCTAGTGTGTCAACTAGAATCTATTCCACAATCACATCATCGTTCCAGAGAGATCATCTTTTTATCAGACAGATTCACAATTACTATCATTTTCAAGATTGTCCCACTTTACCACAATTGACGAAAGTTTTCCATAATTGACATATTTGTATTGCAATTGAGACCTTTATTTCCATAATTGACCTAGCATTCTGCCACAACTAGTGGGATTTTTCCGCTATCGACCTATCAACCTATGCATTTATTCTATCAAGAAATTTGGATTCCTCTGCCTGCACTCTAAATTTTTATTAATCTAAAAATCTTGGAAAAGATTCCCCATTCTGTGTGAAATATTAGTGTACACATCCCAAGAAACAACAAAGAATTTGTGTGAATCTCAAAACATTAAAGATCATCCCTCTATGACAGTTTGGCTATTATTTAAACATTGTTAGTTAAAAAGTTCTGACTAGATTATCTTGATCCTATTCTCTCAACTTCATCAATCTCTATCAACGACTTTGTCTCATCTAAGGAAACAGTCAGAATCAATATCTTACATCACCAAAATTAAAGATCAAGAGAAGTCAAAATATGTCCCTAGAAATACCCTTGTCCAAACATAACTCAGACTCTCCTCGAGAGGTTATCCATTTTTGTTTGCTTTATATCACTTATTTTAGTTTGAAACCTGGATAACGCCATGTCTCTCACACCCTATGGAGGACCTTATACTAGGTCAAAGGCTAGAACTCAACATGGTGAATCCTATATTAACCAATTTCCCCTATGGGAAAATGAGCGAGAGGAGGACCCATTCAGAAACACTGATCCTACTCTTTACATTGAGAATATGCATACTATTCCTCATGGTCCCCATAGACCAACCATGTTCCAAGATGTCATAAAGGAGGAGCTCAAAGACATAGAGAAAGATTCCTATTCCACACAAGTAGTTGATTTTGTTGTGGAGGTAAACCCTGAAAGATTCCTATTCATGTTGATTAAGAAGGGATTCAAACTCCCCGCTGAATTTAATGTCTAAAAAATATGGACAAAGAACCCTCTAGCAGGACAAAGCACAACTTGAACCTCTCAAATGGATGTTGTGATATCCCAAATTTTGTCTCTTCCATCATCAACGATAATGACATCAACGTAGACTATATCAAACCCGACTATCTCTGCAAATAAATCTAGCACATATTCCATATAAATCATGATAGGCTCCCAACTAACTGCACCCATGGTCACTAGTTTATCTCAAGCATCGGCCTCATGGACTTTTATATCAAGCACTCATGCGGTGTCATCAATTCTATTGGTGCTATTTCTTGTCCAATTTATGTCTTGTAATTTTCTTAGGGTCTCCTATCATTATTGGTGTCAAGGGTTTCAGGATTGAGTTTCAAATTATTTTTATCTCTCTGCAAAAGTTCCCCAAACCCTTAGCCTAATTGAAAATGGTTTAAAATGACTAAGAAAACCCTAAATGCCACAGCCGGTTCTATTTTCGTGTTACTTTTTTAGTCACTTAAGTCATTTTAAGTCATGTGTTTTTGTTGAATGGGTTTCTTTTGTAAAAATATTGTATCATCCTAAATGCTTTAATAGTTCCTAAGTCTCGCCATGTAGGTCCCTTTTACATCATCCCCTTATGTATCAAGAAACTCAGAAAAGATCAGACAGTGCGCGTATTCACTTATATCCAAGATGCTCAACATCTAACATATAAGAAAATAAGCAGAGGTGACGTGTGTCCTTGGTGGGGTCGAGCATGCTAAGAAATTCCTCTGTTAAAAGGAAAGCAACTCAGAAAAGATTAGATGGTGCACGTATTTGCTTATATCCAAGATGCTTGACATCTAACGTATAAGCAAATAAGCGGAGGTGATACATGTCCTTGGTGGGGCCGAAAATATCATAAAGGCATTCTATTAAATAGTACACAAGTTTGGAAATATATAAGGGCTCACTTAATCACTTATATCCAAGATGATCAACATCTAATAAATAAGAAAATAAGTGGTAATGACATCTGGCAGTTGGTGGGCCCAGGCACTCAAAGCTGGCGAAGGTTTACAGTTTAGTTAAGTTGTTTCATATCTAACGGCTTGCTTAATTTCTTATATCTGAGATGCTTGAAATCTAATGAATAAGAGAATAAGAGGATGTGACACATGTCCTTAGTTGACAGTGATTTCTGGGAAAAAAAGATAGCCGTCAGATGCGAAGAGTGATGTCCAGAATCGACGGCTCAAATTCAAAATTGACAAAACAAGTTGTAGAGAGCCGTTAAACTACAAAATTGAAGCTGTGGATTAATTGAAGAATGTGTGGCACCTCTAGTGGAATTTAATTCAAAAGACTGATTTGATTGAGGCCATGAAATTGATTAAGCCAACTGCAGCCTCAATAATTCACCAAATTTATTTGAGCAAAGACGGAATTGTGGAGAAAACTAGCTCCACGTGACTTCTGTACAGAATGGGTAAGATTATTGTTCACTTGCATTCAAAATTGGGGTGGAATTTATAGTTTAGAGAAGGTTTTAGAGCTTTTGTTTCAGAATCTGGTTCTAGTATTGATAGAAAACCCTTAGAATGGCCCCTATAGTTGAAATTTTGGGATAAGACCATTACCAAAAATGAAACATTAGGGAAGATTTGTTGCAGCAGTTACCATTGTCTTCAGGGGATGCCACACAAGCTAAAAAAGTGGTTCCACAACATCCCCACTTCAAAATTGGGGAAGGATTATATGATTCAGTTAGGTGGGCAAAAGATGCTATTACTATTTTTGATGGCCTTACTCTGTTCAGGACGGCCTATAGTAAAAGGAATGCCTCTACTCTGGACTGCAATATTTGGGAATTAGATGTGTGAAAACTGATAGCTCCCGGTGTATTCATGGATATTGATTTATTCATCTTAATTATGAACACTTATGATAAGGTGACTAGGGTTGTTAGGGACACCCGGGGAAACATAATATTGACTGTATCAACAGATGAAATAAGAAGGATTTTCAAGCTGACTGATCCCTCCCTAAATATGGATGATATTGATCTTGAATATTTCAAAGAAATATACAATAACCAAAGAGACTATTATAGGGGTGAAGTAGTGAAGGGGTATGCAAAAAAAATAGGAGGCTTGGTAGTGATAGGGCCTAGAACCCCACAACCCTTTAAATTGGATCTTTTCAATGGCACAGCCAGAAAAATGTACAATGCCTTGTGCAATGTTTTAGGGATAAATGAAGAGGGGGCAATGCCTATCCATATAATGTTGATGGTTGTTCAGATTCTACATCCCCACTTGTCAGTGGTTTTTTATTATGCATCTTATATTGCTTAGGAAATGCATGATGGTTTGTTAGGGATCCAAGATGGCAATATACAGAAACCAATGGGTTGGTATTCCCTCATGATGCATATGTTCTTATTCAACAGTGCTGACTTCTTTGAAGAAGAAATGGAATTGAAAAACTTCCAAGATGGTAAAGAGTTTCTTGTTTAGATGTGGAGTGCAGATTTTTCGTGGGACAGAAAGAATGCTAGCTATGTGTATTTTGACAAAGTTTTTGCAACCAGACTTAAGTCATTGCTAAGAAACCAAAATGCTAGAGTTCATAATGAAATAATGATGCTTTTAAGGTGTATGGAGTATGCCCCAAAGTTGAAAATTTCTCACAACTGGGGAGATTTAATCTTGTACAATTTTTCCACAGTGATTAGGGTTTATGGTTTCAAAGGTACTCCTTATGTGTTACCCTACAGAGTCCCTCTCAAGATTGGGATAGAAGAAATTATAAGACAATTAGGTGGGCTGCAGGAGGAAGCCTTGACTAAAAAGATGAAGGGAAATATCTTTCCTACCCTCACTAGAGCCCATCACTTTATAATAACAAAAGGGGGGTGGACACAGTTTGGCAAATACTTTGAGCCCTATCATTTATCCACTTCCATATCCAGGTGTGCGGATAATGAATATTTTATCATGGGCATGTTCAGGAAGAGGAGCAATTGTATAATGCTAAAGCATCAATTCTACTACCTAAAGGATATTATCAGAAACATTTTTGACCTAGAGGTTCAAGAAGTCAGGAAATAAAAATGGATGGCATATAAGAAATCCTTGGACTTTGTCCAGAATTTTGACAAGACCTATGATCCTCTAAAGGATTTTTTCCCATGGTCTTATAAAATTGATTCACTAATGAATCTTTTTGAGGGAATAATGCAAACCCTAAATGAAAAGAGGCAGAGATCAGTTGATAGTGATCCAGAAAAGGCTATTTCTATTTTGAATAGATTCCCACAAAGCAGAATAGTTCCACCTAGGAACTATGTAGTATACAAAAGAAGAGGATATACCACTATTGCTCCCAGAGTTGATAAGCCCATTTAGCATAAGGGAATGAGGCCAATGGATACTAATGTTCAAGAAGTACCCTCTCCGAAGAGGCAAAGGGTGGAGACAAAAGAACAAGGAGGTGAATTATATTCTCCTTCCCAATCCCCTATGCAATATGATGACTAGACTATTGCTAAGAAATTGCTCAAGATGAGAAATGCTGGTGAAGTAGTTGTTACCACTCAAGAAATACTAGAAGGGATGCCAGAAGAGCCTAAACATACATCATCTAACCTCACAGTGGCAGAATTTGCTGGCAAGGAATTAGATCTTGTGACCAAACAAGCTAGTGATGAATTCTTGTCTGATGACAATTTCATCAAAACTAGGGCTTTTATTCAGTTCCTATGGAGATTCCATATTGGTGAATACAATGATAAGTGCCAAAAAATGATAGAAGTTCAACCCAATGCTGGCAAGGAGGACATAGAGAAAGCAGCGAAGCAAGAATTGATATCAAAATTTGATAAGATTACTCCTGAAGAGGGTAGACAAATGATCAAAAGGAAAGGAGTTCTCATATTTCCACAATGGGATTTAGCTAATGCAGTGGTTTTTGATGCTATAAGGAAACAAGCTAAACCCATAAGCCTTGCTGGGACATCAATTGGTGCCCAGTTTAGTGAGGATCATGCAACATTGGCAATATGGTCACTAAAGAAAAAGGACAAGAGAAGAATTAAAGAAGATGATGAGGCTGAAGACATAGGAAGCCTAATTGTGAAAAGGGTTGCAGATACCTCAGGAACTGAAGTGGCTAACCTTGTTGTACAGGTTGCCAATTTGAGCATGAAAGTGTCAGAGAAAGAAAAGGAAGCATATGCTAGTCTGAATGGAAAATATGAGTTTGTGCTCAAAGCTTACAATGAAGAGAAGATGAAATCTTTGATTAAGGATAACAAAATAGCAGAGTTGGAAGGTAAGTAGAAGATTAAACTGGTGCCCCAAAGGCTGATTTCTTAGGACCCATATCAACCTTCCTCCTCAAGTCCATTTATAACATATCCCCCATCCCCTGCACCTCTAAGTCCTACTACTTAGGAAGCTATTGATGCCAAGAGAGCATAATTAGAAGCTGAGAAGAACAGGCTAATCAATGAAAGGAAAATATTAGAAGAAGATGGTAAGAGGGACTTAGAAGATTCCTAGGCCTACAAAGAAGCTAAATAATTGGTGAAACAAAAGCACACAGATCAGATATTTTCAAATCTCAAAAGATGTGCCAGTGAAATTAACCTTGCTAACCTCTACTCACTGGGAAAAAAGATCACAAGCATCACCAACTAGCATAAGGATGAAAAGAAGCAATGGGAGATGATATTAAATAAGTGGAAAGGGAAGGCATCCCATGTCAAATATTTCTATTCCCTCTTGAAAGAAAAAAATAATATTGATTTTGTCCTAACAAACACTCACAAGTGTCTCAAATTGATGATCAATTTAGACACCAAAAGGAACATGGTTATGAAGAAAATCATAACCCTAAGGGGAGAAATTTCCAAGGATAGGTATGATATGTATCCTAAAATGTTCAAAAAGGATGGGATCATAAAGAATGAAGCCCTATGGCTGAGGCAGTTAAATGAGGCACTGACTAGCAGGACAAAGAGTATTGTTACATTGGCAAACACTGGCTGGTTTGTATTAACCATTGATATTTTGAGCAAAGCCAAGGCATTTTTTGAATCTTGGGAAGTGAAAGTAGAGAAAGCTAACAGTGACTGGGAGGAGTTCAACAACCACAAAGATGAAGTTCTCAACCTCGAGTGGCCAAGTGATGAGGTGTACATTGCTTGGGTCAACAAATATGGTATAGTTACCCCCATAGCATGAAATAGAAAATATGAAGGGGACAGCTAGCATCAAGGAGGTTAAGATAATGGAGCAGATCAAATATTTAGACCTTTACACCAACAAGAGAATAAAATCTAGGTGACAAAGACCCAACTACCTCAGAGCAACTTCAAGCATTCAGGCGGTCACAAGATAAATGATTACATGGCTTATAGCAAATATTGTTATCTCATCTACCATAAGTTTTGTCTCTTTTTGAAATTGTATTTTGTCCTTTAGCCCAGTCATCCATAGCTTGTTGCATCCTTATTTTCCAAAAGGATTCCAAGATGACTATGGCTACCTATAAGTGTCAAGTTGTATTATTGTAAGAAGGATGGTAAAAATAAGACTACAAGGTAGATTACTGAATTGTGTCTGACTATTGGTTTTGAGTCTTTGTGATTGTACTGGTATCCAAATCTACATTAATAAAATATAATGGAATCTCTATTTTGATATCTATGATGATGTCTTCTTGCATTTACTATTAATTCTCATATGTTCAGTTTGTAAGGCACTTTGAATATACTGGTTATAAGGTAGTCATGTTCTTGTCTGTGAGTTGCTTTCAAGGAAAGTTGTAAATCTTATAGATGATTGCAGAGGATTAGAGTTTATGCAGGAATTTGATACAGGGGTGCAAGGATGAGAGAATAGTTCGTAAGGAATTCTATCTAGGCTTCACTTGTATTTCCGTTGATTGTTTTTAGTATATGTATGCTCTATTTTGACTCTATCACCCATGATTAGGCACTGGTCATAAATGTTGGCAAGTGGTTGTTATCATCAAATTCAAATTCAATCAGTCTTTATACTCATGTTATTTCAAGTAAAAGTCTAGTTAATTGTATTAAGTATAATTCACCTTTGTGATTCCTTGAAGAGTGAATCAATAGGTTAGCCTTCCTGGGCCTAAATGGCATAAAAAGAAGAAGGATCTCCAATCCTTAATCCACTATTAAAACTATTGAAATTTAATATTCTGTCAGAGGTGTACCCGCCTGGGTGTGTGGAGCCCAAAGTGTATCTAAGGATTTTCTATCCTTGTTAATTAGCCCTTTTTATTGTGAGAATCTAACTTGGGTATAGGAGAGTCTGGCATTTATTGTCATTATAGCCAATTCTGCAAGAAAAAGAGCTAACAAATTGGCGACTCTACTAGGGATTCTTGTAATGCTCTCAAATTCATGAGCATGAAAGCATTTGTCCTTACAATATTGAGAATTAGTTTGTTCTTCCTTATAATTATTAGAGCAAGTTTATTTTGTGTATCTGTTGTGGTGCATTGTCTGAAGGTCCTAATTTTGAAGATGATACAAATTTTGTCTCAGTTGGAATAGTTGATAACTCTGAAATATCTAATATGATCCCTTGTCTATTTTCAAGAGGAAATCTGATGAATGGAAAATATTTGTAGTTATGGATAGTGAAAGATCATTTGCTTCAAGCTACTAGGTGAAGAATTATCAAACTTAATATATCTGCAAAAAAATGCTAGTTTCTTATTTGTTATAAGGAAATATCTGAGATAGGACAAAGTGTTTGATCTTTATATATATTAATCCTTTGAAAAGAGGTGGCGACTCTAACTTCTGTGTAGTCCAGTATTGCATAGTGAAATATTTAATTGTTCTGTAAGATGAGTAGACAAAGAAATACCAAGTCATATTCCAGATTGAATCCTGAAAAGGATCTTGGAGAAGAGCTCCATACGCCTCAAAGGAAACAATGGTCCAAAAGAGAGGCATCTAAACATGATTCCCAACATGTCTTCAAAAGAAAAATGGATATTCCCATTCCAGAAAGGAAGTTGTCTTCATCTGAAGATGTAGAACCTGTAGGACCAGTTGATGCTTATAGAGCTAATACCAATTTTGATCCCTTTAGAGATGGAGAAAATACTGACATAGGGTTCTTTCCTATGGAAGAAAATCTTGCTCCACTAGAAGAGACCTCTACTGCTGAAACAACATCATATGATTCTGATAAATTGCAAGATGAGGTTGTGGCTTTGAAAATAAAAAAGAAGGAACAAGAAAAGGAAATAGCTGAAGAAAAGGAAAAACATGAGCAAAGAATATATGATTTATTGTTGGAAAGAGAAGAACTCTTAGCTAAGACTAGAAGGAATGACCTTAAGACTAAGAGCCTGAATCAAGAAGTCAAAAGACTGGATCCAAAATTGTTTGGTACCCTCAATGGTGAGAGAAATAAAACCCTGAATAAAATGTCAAACCCAGACAAGGATGAATTTGAGAAGGAAGGACCTGTAATTAGGCAGCTTTTCCCATATGAGGAGTGAAATGTGAAACTCAAAGCAACGACTAAAGATGCCGTTGACAAAGGTAAGCAAAAAGTTATGGGTATCAGCATAAATGAGCCTGTGTAGAAAGTTTCTAACCCTAAAGGAATACCTCAAATTGATTTGGATATTGAACAAGCCAGGAAGGCTAAAGATGACTTGGAAAAACAACTAGA
>MU224175.1:1432074-1456910 GCA_018584345.1 Thuja plicata
TCACTTCTGATGATCTGCCCTGTTAAAAGCAATTTGGACTGCTAGGTCCACCTTGTTAGAGGATTTACAAACATACAATGAAGTATGCACTCTGTTAGGAGATTTACAAAAGATTGTTAAGTCTACCATGTTAAAGGATTTACAAACTGATTCAACTGTTAGGATGAAATAGTAGATCTTGACTTACAACTTTATTGCTGATAAGATCCTTTGTGTAGTGATCTCCTTCTGTGATAGATATGTCAATTCTGCTCCTTTACTGACTTTGCAAAAATGCTCTTCTCTGCTGCCTTATTGCAGTCTCTGCTCTGCTCTTTCTAATTTTGCATATCCATACTTTCACATAATTCCATACATCAGATGGTATAATACATTACATATATATGCCGTCCATAATTACAATTTACATTTCACAAGGTCGGCCAAATACAAATTAATAACATAATCTTATTCCTAAGTCGGCCTTGCATAAGTAAACAAAATATTACTGAGTCAGTAGAAGCTCGGGTTCCTCAAGCTGGCTTGGTGATCTTCTGATACTCGGCATCCACTACAATACTCGGCATCGTCATGCTCTCGGTAAGATTAGAAGCTCGGTCCATACTAGTCCCGACGTGTAGCTTGGAACTCGGTAGCTGCTGGTGACTCGGTAGCTATATTGTCACTTGGTAACTGCTGGTGACTCGGTGGTAACTAACTTCTCGGTTGGCTTCAACTGATGGCTCGGTAGTTACGGTGAGGCTCGGTGACTACCGTCTGCTCGGTACATGTTGCTGTTCTTGGTAAACACTACTGAACTGTTCATATGCTCGGTGACCACTGTTCTGCTCGGTATGAACTGTTTAACCGTTGAGCTTTACTGAATGCTCGGTATAAGCTGTGGATTGAGTGATGAGCTCGGTAAGCATTCAGAATCGAATAAGTGTTTTCACTAAGTGTTTTCACTGATGACAAATATATCATAATATAGAATGTTTTGAAAAGTATAGTGCTAGCTTTGAAGTGTAAAACCTATCCAAGAACCAAAAAATTGGTGACTCCACTAGGGAAGATATTATAACTTGTGGAATTGACAAGATTCAAAGTTGAGCATGCTCCTTGTCTTGTTAATAATTTAGGCCATATTTTAGATTCATGTTTTTGTCAATGAAAAGTTCCATCACCTTGTCAAGTGAGTCAATTCTCATAAATGTTGCATGAGAGTTTGTTCTATCTTTCAATGTAAGTCTATCCAAAAGATTCCATGTTCCAATAATATTTCATATCATCTCACAAGTTGTGAATGTTGACTCCGAGATCTATTTTTTCACCAGTGTGCACTATTTGAGAAGAATTGAAAAGAAGCATCTGGACTTGCAGTAGAGATAGAGTAGATTTGGAGATCTTATGATGAAGTGGTCAAGGAAGGAATGCATATGAGGCCATATTGTTGAAAGTGGGATGTGTTGTGAAATTTATGGTTTTAAGAGGGTGGAGTAGGGAAGAGGTCTCAACTATTCAAACTATCTGTCTTGTTAGCACTGTAATAATTTTGCAAGAAATTTGGTCAAAATCATGAAAAATTTTCTATTTCTTGCTCTGTCCCTGAACCCTATTTTTCAAAGTTCTAGCCATTGAACAAAAAACCCTAAACCCTCATGGGTTGTTATAAAATTAAGTTAATTTTTATGTAACTTAAGCTCCTTACATCATGTCTTCTAAATCACCATCGGAGGGGCCATGTTATTTCCTAAAGTATTTTCCTGGCGGGGTTTTAAATATTTCCTATGTCTTCATTCCCGAAAATACTTTATCCTTTTTATCTGCTGAGCATGTCTATTTTAATCTTACAGCTTGCATAATTCCTTCATCTGAAGCTGTAGTTCTTTAATCATTAAGGCATTGCACCCTTTTGACACATGGAAAGCTATCAGGTTTTGGGCTCGCTGGTGGTTGATTATCAAGTGATCAAGTCAGAAAGGATCATGTGGTCTGCGTAATGCCTCAAAGAAAAGTTGATCAAAATCTAACCATCAAGGCATTACGCCATCGTGCCACGTGTCTTAGTGGTTCTAGATCAGTGACAAGGTAATTAAGGTAAAGTGTAGTCAAGTTGAATAAAATCTAACGACTAGAATATTGCCTTAAAGGGAAAGTGCTCAAGATCTACTCATTAAGGTATCACATCATGGTGGCATCTGGCATAGATGATGTCATTGGTCTTGGGTTTATAGACCAGTAAAGACATAGCAGGTTTGAGAATATTTGATGGCTATCTTAATGAATTAAAGCCGAGATGATCAAGATCTATCAATCAAGCCATTAAGCTTGTAGAACACGTGTCTCAGTAGGTCCGGCTGAGTTTAAAAGGGAAAAGTTAAAAGGCAAGCAAGTTGCAGAAGATCTAATGGTCAGCTTAAAGTCTTAGTGATGAGATGTGCATGATCTAACCTTTAAGTCTGAATGACATGTGACACATTGTGGGCCCAGCATAGCGGTGAATAAGAGAATAAGGTGATGCAACTTAAAGTTAATCTGACGGTACGCACGTTTCCTCAAACATGAAGATGCAGTTCTTTAATCATCAATGCATTTCACCCTTTTGAAATGTGGAAAGCTGTCAAGTTTTGGGCCCGTTAGTGGTTGGTTATCAAGTGATAAAGTTAGAAAGGATCATGTGGTCTGCGTAATGCCTCAAAGAAAAGTTGATCAAAATCTTACCATTAAGGCAATACGACATCACGCCACATATCTCAGTGGGTCTGGATCAGCGACAAGGTAATTAAGGTAAAGTGCAGTCAAGTTGAATAAAATATAACGACCGGCATATTTCCTTAAAGGGAAAGTGCTCAAGATCTATTCATTAAGGAATCACACCTTAATGATGCATGTCCATGGTGGGCCAGGCTGAGGTTAGAGGGTAAACTAAAGACTGATCAAGTGGGTTTTCATCGGACAAACAGCGTGAAGCCTCAAAGAAAAGGTGATCATGATCTAGCTATTAAGGCATTGCACTAGCATTACACATGGAGGTCTGGGCCAGCTGGGAAGACTGGATGGACATGATAGAGATTTCCAGGTGGCATATGGTCTCAGACTCACAGA
This sequence comes from Thuja plicata, assembly GCA_018584345.1. Lineage (NCBI taxonomy): Eukaryota > Viridiplantae > Streptophyta > Pinopsida > Cupressales > Cupressaceae > Thuja > Thuja plicata. Next base: position 1,435,159 of record MU224175.1, read on the forward strand.
AGAAGATGAAATGTTCAGCTAGGGACCACAAGTGTGAGACAAGATGACACGTGGAGGTATGAGACAATCGCATAGCCGTGGAGGTCTGAGGGTGTAGTATAAAATGTCAGAAAGTGTGCAATAAGTATTTTTCTTAGGTTTGCAATAGTTTAGAAGGATAACATGAAATGGTTGCGAGTATAGGACTAGCGGCTAGTGGTCAGTGTCGCATACTCATGCCAGTTAAGAATGGTAAGTAAAGGATATCACGAGTAAATGAGGAAGCACCATGTGTCCATCCCAGGAAGAGAGGAAATATTTAATATGAAGAAGAGAAGGAGATCAATGGATCTCTCTCACTCATGAGGTATAAGAGGATATTGTTTAATGGGCCTTGAGTGAGCGATTGAGCAATGCCTACAGAAATTTGATTCTGAGCCTAGGTAACCTAAAGAAGGTCAGCGGCCATGTTTTAAATTTTAACAGAGGTTCAATCTCGACCATCCAATTTGATTTCCATGCCACCTATAGCTGTTGTAACTGAAATTCAAATATTTAAATCTTTGACTCAGAGGGTTTCATGGTGGTCAACTACTATTTTGATCTTAGAGCTATAAATGTTGAGATCTAATCTTATTGATCAATTTTGAATAGTTGTTGAAGACTAGAGGAATAGAAATCTCATATGTCGAGATGTATTTATGTCTAGACTTGACCAAAAAGGGTTTTATATTAGAGGATAAATGCATTTGATAGCACCTAGTCACTTATTCATTTATGTGAGCTACTTTCAGAGTCATTCTTGGGAATTCTTTGACCTGAGGGTACTGCGCTCACATCCATCGACTATAGCGGCTAATTTCTAGATTGTATCATAATTGCACAGAATGAAGAGAGATATGGATTCAACTTGACAATCAAATGGTCCAAAGCTTGTAGCATTCTTGTTCCTATAAAAAAACATTAAAGACCATTTAGAAAGATGATGGAATTTTATGCCACAACAAGGCTTGTAAGCTCTGCATATTAAATTAAGACTATCAGTGGTCTTTTGGCTCTAATTTTTTATGTTTAGTTATTTTACCAATAAGATTTGTCTATATTTCCTTGCATTTTTTGAATTCTTATTGAATTGTAATGTCTTCAGTTTGGTCTCTTGTACTCATTTGGGTTGATTGTTAAGGACTTTCAATCCATTACTTTGTAAGGCAGAGGGTATAATTGCTTTAGGGTTTCTTTTAGAGAGAATTAAACATCCTTAAAAAATTTAGTGAGTAAAGGATTGAAGTGAATTGGATGATTACATCTGCTTCTAGGAAGTGTGAATTAAGTATGTAAGGCATAGTCAAGTTTAGTGATCATTTGCATGATTTACATTTGATGAATGTTGTTGTTAAGAGTCTTTGAATTTGAAGTGACTCCATACCCACTAGATAGGGCACTTGTCTGATATGTTATATTTGTGGTTCTCATCCAATTTTATAAAAAAATTTACAATCTACTAGTTTTATACTATATCCACCATTCATGCTTGCTTATAAAGTTGTTATAGTTTGAAAGGAAGAAGATAGGTAACACCCACCTGAGTTTGTGGAGCTCAAAGTGTAGAAGGTTTTAGGAACTTGTTGAATGTTACTTCTTCTTCTTGTTGAATCAGTGCATGGGTTTATAGAGGAACATACCTGAGTCATAATTATAACAAGATCAACAAGAAAAGGAACTAACAGAAATGGTGACTCTACTAGGGATATTGAAGAAAAAGTGATTAGTGAGTGTAAGTGAGTTGTTTCCTTTCCTTGCTAAGTCAATCCCAGAGTCTGGTTATAGAGTCAAGGTTTCAAAGAAATATTCCTCATATTTTGTAAAAGTGAGTCAAGTCTGTTCTAGCTGTCATTGCAAAGTGTCTGAAATTCCAATTTATTCAAAGAAATATTTATACTATCTTACAAAGTGGTGAGTGGAGACTCTGAGTTCTTTGATTTGCACTAGTGTGCATATTTAAAGAAAGGTTACAAAGAGTGTGGACTTGCAGTGATTGAGGAAACAAATGTTTGGGCCCTTATGACTAAAGCATAGTCAAGGGAGGAATCAGTATGAGACACTATTTGTGGGATGTGTTGAGATTTTTCTAGTTTTGAAGAAGGTCAGAGTGGGGTGAAGTGATCTTAGTTGATTCAAATTTGTCCTCTTCAAAGAGGTGGGGACTCTACCAAAGTTTTTAAATGTGATTTGAAGGTGACTTCAGATCAATTATTTTTGCAGCTTCTCTAATACATTTAGATATCTTGTGTTTCAAAGTAATAAGTTTGTTTCCTTATTAAGTGGTCTTAGCGCTAAAACAAGGAATAAGGTGTGATAAGAGGTTTACATGCTTCAAGTTTTAAGTTTCCATCTGCAAAATTATATGGAAGCATTATATTAGTTAAAATAGGTAAAATTCAAGAAGAGATTGCATCATTACACCAAGGCATCCAAAGGGATTGCATAATTTGGATGAGACTGAAGGTGGGAAGGAGAAACGATGTATCAGTACCTTTATTTTTATGAAAAAAAATTTGATGCATATGATGAGCTTCTAAGGGGTGCTGATTTTTCTGAGTCTACTTTTATTGGTTTGTTTTTCAAACTTTGCTTTCCTGAATCAGCCCATTGGTCAGCTTCCTTGAGGGTAGAACGTTATGTGCATATCAAGAATTGGATAAATAATGTTGCAGATTTTGAACTTGAGGTTGTGCCTAATAATGTTGATTTTGACAATGATGGAACTTATGAAGGAGATGTTTCTAGTGTGGATGCTCTCTCTTATAATCATAAGAGTGATTCTCTTTCTCAATATGGGGTAGAGGGCATGTGCAGTCAGCAAGAAGAAAATGATTGGATAAGTGAAAATGGTGATAGGGACTGCTTATCAAAAGAGGGAGAGGATGATGATAGTGGTTTACTCCATAGTGAACAAATTTCAGAGCTCCTGACTTGTGAATATCTCAGATATCCAGGGAGGGATAGATCTGATGTTTCCCACCCAACACACATTGAGTTTGATAGAGAGTATGAGTTAGTAAGTTCTAATTTTGATATGTGTGGTTTCTGATTCTCCTTGTGCTTCTACATTACTTGGCTACAACAAGATGGGTTTTGATCTATCAGATGGTGAATGCACCAATGTTTCCTAAGATTGAAGGCATGGGGATATTCCTAGTACAATGTTGAGTACTGATTGGAATAGCTGTGTATATTTTGACTCTTTTTTAGAATCTAAATATTTCATTAAACCATTGAAAGATGGTCCTTTAGTTGCTCAAGTTACATATGTTTATAATGAGTGTATTGATGTGTTCCCTCCCGCCCACCAACAGGTTTTGGGTTTGTATGATATTGATAATTTGCGGGAGATTTCTATAGAGAATCCTTATATTGATATGCAAACAAGTGTTATGATGCAAGATGGTCTCTCTAGTGAAGAGGAGAATAGAGATCATGGCATGAAGCTTTATCAAGATGATGGTTTTGAACATAGTTTTCATTCAAAAATTGATATGTCTCCTCTTGCAGAAAATATATCCAATAATGATGATTCCAGCAACTTGGCAGAACAAAAGTGCTTTTGTCAGTTGGATGGTGATTGTCCCAAATGTGGCAGTGAATTGGAAAATGTTGATTGTTGAATTGACTCTCAATTCCTTCTAACTGGTGAATGCAACATGTTTATGCCACATTCTTTTCAAGATCTATATGATTTCCATTTTAGATCTAATATGGACTATGCTGATATTTTTTTCTTGAGCTAATGGAAAGTGGTAAAAAGTTTGATCAGGCATATGAAACAAATTGTTTTAGCTTGCTTCAAGTGCAGAGAGCAGAGAATTTTGTGTTTGACAAAGGCAAGATACAATAGAAATTTGGTGATGGCTTAGGGTCATCAACCCTACTTTGTTTCTTTCAAATTAGGAGAAGAGGTGCAGAGGTGCAGAGGTAATATGAATCTACTCAGCAATGTATATATCTAAAGAAAGTTTCCTTCTTTTTCTAGCTTTAGGTGTGTCTGCTTTAGGGTTTCATTTTTTGTTGTGGACTGATTTTCCCAGAGATCTAGATTCTAGTGTTGATCTTGCACTCAACCTTCCCCTATTTCTAAAAATTTTAGTCATTGAAAAAAAACCCTAAACCCTCATGGGCTGTTATAAAATCAAGTTACTTTTTATGTAACTTAAGTTTTGTACGTCATGTCTTCTAAATCATCGGTGGTAGGGCCATGTTATTTCCTAAAGTATTTTCCTAGCGGGGTTTTAAATATTTCCTAAGTCTTCATCCCCAGAAATACTTTATCCTTTTTATCTATCGAGCATGTCTATTTTAATCCTATAGCTTGTGTGATTCCTTCATTCAAAGATGCAGTTCTTTAATCATCAAGGCACTACACCCTTTTGACACGTGGAAAGTTGTCAGGTTTTGGGCCGCCAATGTTCATTTATCAAGTCATCAAGTTAGAAAGGATACTATGGGTTGTGTAATTCCTTAAAGCAAAGTTGATCGAAATCTAACCATCAAGGAATTACAACATCACACCATGTGTCTCAGTGGGTCTAGATCAGTGACAAGGAAATTAAGGTAAAGTGTAGTCAAGTTGAATAAAATCTAATGGATGACGTATTGACTTAAAGGGAAAGTTCTTGAGATCTACTCATTAAGGCACCACGACATGGTGAAATCTGGCATAGATGATATCATTGGTATCAAGTTTACAGAATAGTAAAGACACAGTAGGTTTGAGAAGATCTAATGGTTAGCTTAATGACTTAAAGCTGAGATGATTGAGATCTATCAATGAAGTCATTAAGCCTGTAGAATAGGTGTCTCATTGGGTCTGACTGAGGTCAAAAGGGAAAATTTAAAATACAAGAAAGTTGTAGAAGATCTAATGGTCAGCTTAAAGGATTAGTTATGAGATGTGCCTGATCTAACCTTTAATCCATTAAGCCTAAATGACACATGTCACCTAGTGGGCCCAGCACAGTGGTGAAGAAGAGATTAACGTTATACAACTTAAAGTTAATCTGATGGTAGGCGCATTTCCTCAAACATGAAGATGTGGTTCTTTAATCATCAATGAATTGCACCTTTTCAACACGTGGAAGGCTATTAGGTTTTGGGCACACCGCTGGTCGGTTATCAAGTGATCAAGTTAGAAAGGATCGTGTGTTCTATGTAATGCCTCAAAGAAATCTAACCATCAAGGAACTACGAAGTTGTGCCATGTGTCTTAGTGGGTTCGGATCAGCGACAAGGTAATTAACGTAAAGTGCAGTCAAGTTGAATAAAATCTAACATCCAGTGTATTGCCTTAAAGGGAAAATGCTCGAGATCTAGTCATTAAGGAATCACACCTTAATGATGCATGTCCATGGTGGTCCAGGCTGAGGTCAGAGGGTAAAGTAAAGACTGATCAAGTGGGTTTTGATTGAACAAAAAATGTGAAGCCTCAAAGAAAAGGTGATCATGATCTAGCTATTAAGGCATTGTGCTAACATGACATGTGGAGGTCTAGGCTAGCCGGGTAAACAGGATGGGCATGATAGAGATTTCCAGGTGGTGTATGGTCACAGACTTGTAGAAGATGAAATGTTCAGCTAGGGACTACGAGTGCGAGACAAGATGACATGTCGAGGTTTGAGCCAATTGCATAGTCATGGAGGTCTGAGGATGTAGTATAAAATCTTGGTGAGTGTACAACAAGCAATTTTTGCAGGGTCACAACGGTTTAGTAGGATAACATGAAACAGTTGCATGTGCGCGACTGGCGACTAGTGGTCAGTGTCGCATACACGCTCTAGTTAAGAATGGTTATTAAAGGATATTGCAAGTAAATGAGGAATCACAATATTTCAAGCCCAGGCAGAGAGGAAATAGTTAATATGAAGCAGAGAAGGATATCAATGGCTCTCGCTCACTCGCAAGGCATAAAAGGATATTTGTTAATGGGTCTCGAGTGAGAAATTGTGCAAAACCTAGCAAAATCTGATTATGAGCCCGTGTAACTAGTGCAGGAGCACCCTAGTTAACCTAAGTATTCATATGGAACTTATGGTTTCCTTAAAGGTCCTAGTGACCTTTATATCATGTTAGTATCATAGGTTTCGCAGTGGACTTCTTTTTGTAAGACCTAGTTCCAAGATTGGCATTTTATAAGCCCTTGGTCAACTATTTGTCAATCAATGTCCAAAACCTAAATTATTGTTTATTTTCATTTTTTTCATGTTTTGATCCATTAGGGATCACAAAATAAAGGTTTGGACCAAGTTTGGCCACCTAGTATGCAAAATTGCTCAAAAAGTTGTCAAGCAACTTTTGAGCAACATTGACAACTTTTGTCAAAACTTGTAAAACTCATTCCCAAATGGCTAGTTAATTTAAAATTGAGATGTAACCATTGGGAATTCCTACATAAGCCCCTATAGGTGGGTGGTAGGACAATGATGTAATTTTGGAATTAAGAATCAATAAAGATCAACAATTTCTCTGCAAATTCATGAACAGTTAGTTAGTATGGATAGGTACAGAAGAAATTGAATGAAAGTCTGATATGCCAAGTTGATCCTATGAATTATCTTCCTTTTTAACTTGGTCTCATGTACTAATCTTCTATACATTGCAATTTATTGAATTTTCACTCTCACTGTCTGGTTTGTAGGCCCTAAATCAGGGTTTCAATAAGAATTGTGTATATTTCTTGTTTCCACCATGGGAATTTAATGACCCTTTGTGGAAATCATATTTTGATTATTTTATTTAAGAATATGCAGGTAGGGTTTGTCAAAGAGTAGGGAGATGGGTTTTCCATGATGCCCTAGGTGTACATGTCCATGTGTGTACCAACTAGTGAATTAGGACAGACCACATAACTTTTGTTTGGGGATTCATCAAGACCTCAAAATAGATGTATAAGACCCTCATACATGGCCTAACATGATCCAAGTGTTGGTTTGGGAATTGGATGCAAATAAATAGAACCTTTAGTGAAAATGCAAACCTAATTAGACCTAATTGTAGTAGTAATTTTGTGTGTCAACATGTCTTCCTTTCATCTTCATGTTTTGGTGCTTAAGTCTAATACCTTAGGCCATAAAGGGTATCTGAATCCCTAATGTTCTTAGGGGGTTATGTGGAAATATTTTGTGTAAGATCAAAAATCCTTTGAGAAAAGGCTACAAGCCAATAGGAGGGTTTCCAAAGAAACTATGTTCAAAAGGTTGCATATGTTGAATATGATCATGGAATCCTTGCCTTAGGGATCTAAATAGGCCACATCCATGAGTGTAGGTCACCCCTGGTCCTTGGAGTCATTTTATGGGGTATTGTTGATAATTTGGGATAAGTGCTTAAGAACCATCCCTTGGTAGTTGGTGTTCTAGACTTGGTGGGACATAGTGATTAGGTTTCCCTAAGGGGAATAGGTTGTGATAACCTAGAACTAATTCATTCCTTCACTTGTGATAAGTGTAGAGAACTTTTTCCTCTTGGAGTTGGGGAATTGAAGGGTACATTACCCTATTGAGTCCTTTTGAGGCTTCTAGCTGTCCACTCTACATCAAGTGGTATCAGAGCTATGTCTGCTCTTGAGGATGAAGAAATCCATGTAAGGGTCACAAACATGGAACTTGCAAGGATAGTGAGAGAAAAAAGGCAGAAAATGCAACCTTGACTATGAGGCTTCAATAATTGGAGAACAAGGTAGAGAGGGGAAGAGAAGACATGTATGGTGGTGAAGAAGGGAGTGAAGAGGACCATGACACCCCTGATTAGGATTTAAACATTCTTGTAGACCAGAGACCCCTCCTAGATTCCTTAAAATCTATGGGGAGAAGAACCATGGAGGAGAAGTTGGATTTACCAACTTTCAATGGAAAGATGAATGAAGATTTGGCCTTGGACTGGATTGAGGCCTTGACAAGCTTCTTTGAATGCAAAGACATTCCTGAGAAGAAAAGAGTTAAGATGGCAAGATCCAAGTTGAAGGGAGCAGCCCTAACTTGGTGGAACTTCATCCAAACATAAAGGGTGAAGAATGGGAGAAGTGTGATTACTTCATGAAATACAATGATAGCATTGATAAAAAAGATATATGTTCCTAAGGATTATGGGGTACAACTCCATAGAAGGAAGAAAAATCTAAAGCAAAAAGACATGGATGTAGGCTCATACACGGAGGAGTTCCTAAAACTATGCATGAAGACTAATACAACAGAGGATGAGGAAGAAAATCTACCAAGATACATGAATGGTCTTAAGGTATCCATTCAAGAAGTTCTTATACTAAACTACCTTACATCAATAAACAAATGTTATCAAATGGAAATCAAGGTAGAGAAGTGGAAAAGAAAACAAGATTTTGGAAAAGGAAAGAGCAATGATGGTGGAAAGAATTTTAGAGGAATAGGTACCTCTTGGAATAGAGGACAATACAATGGTAGCAATAGAAAGACCCCTAACCAAGGCCAAGGAGATAGGGAACAAGGTGATTCAAATTTCAGAGGAAACTATAGAGGAAGAAGGCCTTTCAATAGAGGGAGAAAAAATAAAGGGAGAGGTAATGGACCTCTAAGGTGTTACTACTGTAATCAACTAGGACACCATGCAGGGAGATGCCCTGAGAAAAGGAACAACAACAATCAAGGGGAGAGGACACAACTCATCCAAGAAGACAAACAAGAAGATAATTCCAACCCAAGGGTCCTAGAACCAGAGGAAGGAGCATGTCTGATGATGAGGCAAGTCTTCCTTCAAGTACCACAAAACCAAGAAACACCTCAAAGGAAGAACCTCTTCAGGACAAAGATCAAATGGCATGGAAAGGTATGTAATCTACTGATAGATTCTTGTTCAAATAAAAATTTAGTATCTCTTGAAATGGTTCAAAAACTAAATCTTCCTAAGAAGCCACACCTCTTTCCCTACCATGTATCTTGGTTAACCAAAGGTCAACAAACTTTAGTAACTGAACAAGCATGGGTATAATTTTCTATTGCAGACTTCAAAGATAAATTACTTTGTGATGTTGTCAAAATGGATGCTTCCCAAATCCTTCTAGGAAGGCATTGGCAATATGATGTGGATGCCACACATAATTGTAGGAAGAACACCTATTCCATCACTAAGAATGGGGAAACTTTTACCATGAATCCCCTTCCTAATCCTAAAATAGAGAAAGAACCTACTGTTATTACCTTAGGAGAAAAGTAAATGTCACAAGTGTTAAAAGAACCTAATACTAAAGCCTTTGTTCTAATCTCTAATCCCAAGGACAGCATGATAGTTGATGATAAGGACCCCATACCAAATGAAGTCAAAGAACTGCTAAATAAATATAGTGATGTCAGTGCTAGTGACTTGCCCACAAACCTCCCTCCCTTAAGAGATATCATTCATTAAATAGACCTAATACTTGGTTCTTCCTTGCCAAATAAGGCCCCATATAAGATGACACCTGCTCAGCATACAGAGATTACCAAATAAGTAAATGAACTGTTAGAGAAAGGCTTAATTCATAAAATTCTTAGCCCATGTGCAGTCCCATCTGTTCTTACCCCTAAAAAGGATGGTAAATGGATATTATGTACAGATAATAGAGCCATCAACAAGATCGCTATAATATATAGGTTCCCTATCCCAAGAATGGAGGGTTTACTTGATCAGTTGGGAAATGCATGTTACTTCACAAAAATTGATTTAAAATCAGGATACCACCAAATAAGGATAAAACCAGGAGATGAATGGAAAATAGATTTTAAAACAATTGAAGACCTTTTTGAGTGGTTGGTGATGCCATTTGGGCTGAGAAATGCCCCAACCACATTCATGAGACTCATGAATGAAATATTTATTGAATTTATTGGCAAATTTGTAGTCATATATCTTGATAAATTTGTAGTCATATATCTTGATGACATTCTAATATTCAGTTATAGCAGGGAAGAACATCTTGATCACATTGAACAGGTTTAAATGAGACTTCATCAACACAAGTTAGTGATTAACTTGGAAAATTACATGTTCATGAAGAAAGAACTTGTGTTCCTAGGATTTTTCATCTCACAAGGCACCCTAAAAATGGACCCTGAGAAGGTTCAAGAAATTTTCAACTGGCCTCCACAAAATAACCAATGTGATGTTAGAAGTTTTCATGGTCTTGCCACTTTTTATAGGAAATTCATAAAAAATTTCAGTCATGTTTGTGCACCTATGTTGGACACTATTTCAGGTGGTAAGAAGATTAAGTTTGTATGGACTAAAGAGGCTAATGATGCTTTCCAATACCTCAAGAATAGGGTATCTCAATATCCAATCTTAACCCTTCCTGATTTAAACAAAGTGTTTGTTGTGGAGACAGATGCAAGCAATTTGGCAATAGGTGTTGTCCTAAGCCAAGAAGGTAAGGCTGTGGCATTCTTTTCTGAAAAATTAAATGATGCAAAGAATAAATATTCTACTTATGATTTAGAGTTATATGTCATGGTTCAAGCACTTAAAAAATGGAGACATTATTTTCTCCCAAAAGAGTTTATAGTTTTTACTGATAACCATGCATTGAGTTTCTTCAATACTCAGGACAAACTAGGGGTTAGACATGTAAAATGGATGGAACAATTGCATGCCTACACATTTAACATAAAGAACAAAAAGGGACAAGCCAATGAGGTGGTTGATGCACTTAGAAGAAGGGTTGGATTAATTAAATAATTTCAACTTCAAAGTGTGGGCATTAACTCACTCCAACACTTATATGTAGGAGATCCAAATTTTGGAGAAGCCTTTGAAGTGTGCAAAAATCTGATAGGCAGGTATCATACTGATTTCTCTAACTTTTTGATACAGAATAATATTTTATTTAAGGGAGCTGAGTAATACATCCCTAAGTGTTCCATGAGAAAAAAAATAATCAGAGAAAAGCATTGTGGTGGCATTGGAGGTCACTTTAGAATAGACAAGACAACAGACTTGGTAAAGAGAAGTTATTTGTGGCCAAAATTGGCTAAGGATGTTAAGAAATTTCTTGAATCATGTTCCATTTGTTAGAAAGCTAAAGAAGTATCCACTAATAAAGGTTTTATCAGCCCCTTCCTATACCCACTAGACCATGGGAGTCCATCCCCATGGATTTTGTAATGGGTTTACCAAGAACAAGACAGGGTTATGACAGCATTATTGCCATAGTGGACAGGTTTAGTAAAATGGTGCATTTTGTTCCTTGTAAGAGCCCAAATGATGCTTCACACATAACACACCTATTCTTCAAAGAAGTGGTTATAATCCATGGACTACCCCAAAAAATGTTCTCTGACAAAGATGTAAAGTTTCAAGGTAACTTCTGGAGGACACTTTTCAAGAAACTAGCCACCAATCTAACCTACAGTTCAGCATACCACCCAAAAATAGATGGGCAAATGGAGGTGGTAAATAGGTCTCTTGGAAATGTCTTAAGGTGCCTCAAAAAATAGTACACTCAAATTTGGGATATGATACTTCCCCAAGAATAATTTTCCTTTAATGACTCCTTGATTAGGTCTACAGGCAAGATACCTTTCCAAACTGTCTATGGCTTACATCCTAAGGGTCCTCTAGACTTGGTAGAGTTACCTTTAGATTTCATAGTGAGTGCACAAGGGGAAGATCTAGAAAAGATCATCACCAAAGTATAGACAAAAGTGAAAGACACCTTGCAGAAGTCCACCATGAAATACAAAGCACATGCGGATAAGAAGAGAAGAGAGATTCATTTCCATATTGGAGATAAGGTTTGGGCATACCTGAGGAAAGAGAGACTACCTAAGGGAAATTATTCAAAGCTACATATGAAGAAAGTTGGGTCATGAAACATTCTCAACAAGATGGGTGAAAATTCCTATGAAATATCCCTTCCTCTTACATTATTGATCTCTCCTATATTGATTCCTCCTACCTGGATGAAAAAGGACCAAATCAAGCAACATGGCATCACTCTTGATAAATTAACCTCAAGTAGGAACTTGAGTTCAAAACCTCATGGGGAGTATGGTGTAGGAGCACCCTATCTAACCTAAGTGTTCATATGGCATTGATGTTTTCCTTTAAGGTCCTAGTGACCTTTAGATCATGTTAGTATCATAGGTTTCACATTGGACTTCTTTTTGTAAGACCTAGTTCCAAGATTGGCATTTTATAAGCCCTTGGTCAACTATTGGTAAATGAATGTCCAAAAGCTAAATTATTGGTTATTTTCATTTTTTTCATGTTTTGATCCATTAGGGATCACAAAATAAAGGTTTGGACCAATTTTGGTCACCTAGTATGCAAAATTGCAAAATATTACAAAATTTCTCAAAAAGTTGTCAAGCAACTTTTGAGCAACATTGACAACTTTTGTCAAAACTTGTAAAACTCATTCCCAAACGGCTAGTTAGTTTAAAAATGAGATGTAACCATTGGGAATTCCTACATAAGCCCTTATATGTGGGTGGTAGGATGATGATGTAATTTTGGCATTAAGAATCAATAAAGATCAACCATTTCTCTGCAAATTCATGAACAATTAGTTAGTACATAAAGGTACAGAAGAAATTGAATGAAATTATGACACACCAAGTTGGTCCTGTGAATTATCTTCCTTTTTCACATGGTCTCATGTATTGATCTTCTATACATTACAAGTTATTGAATTTTCACTCTCACTGCCTAGTTTGTAGGCCCTAAATCAGGGTTTCAATAAGAATTGTGTATATTTCTTGTTTCCACCATGGGAATTTAATGACCCTTTTTGGAAATAATTTTTTGATTATGTTCTTTAAGAATATGAAAGTGGGGTTTGTCAAATTATAGGGAGATGGGTCTGTCATGATGTCCTATGTGTACATGTCTATGTGTGCACCAACCAATGAATTAGGATAGTCCTCATAACTTTTTTTTGGGGATTCATCAAGACTTAAAAATTGGTGTATAAGACCATCATACATGCCCTCACATGATCCAAATGTTGGTTTTGTCATTGGATGAAAATAAATAGCACCTGTAGTGCAAATGCAGACCTAATTAAGCTTAATTATAGTAGCAATTTTGGGTGTCAACCTATCTTCTTTCATCTTCATGTTTAGGTGATTAAGTATAATACCTTAGGCCATAAAGGGTATTTGAATCCCTAATTGTTTTAGGGGGTTATGTGGAAATATTTTGTGTAAGATCAAAAATCCTTTGAGAAAAGACTATAAGCCAATAGGAGGGTTTCAAAAGCAACTATGTTCAAAAGGTTGCATATGTTGAATAGGATCATGGAATCCTTTCCTTAGGGACCTAAATAGGCCACATCCATGAGTGTAGGTCTCCACTAGTCCTTGGAGTCATTTTATGGGGTATTGTTGATAATTTGGGATAAGTGCTTAAGAACCAACCCTTGGTAGTTGGTGTTCTAGACTTGGTGGGACCTAGTGAGTAGGTTTCCCTAAGGGGAATAGGTTGTGATAACCTAGAACTAAGTCATTCCTGCACTTGTGATAAGTTTAGGGCACTTTTCCTCTTTAAGTTGGGGAATTGAAGGGTACATTACCCTATTGAGTCCTTTTGAGGCTTCTAGCTGTCCACTTTGCATCAGTAACCTAAAGAAGGTCAGCGGCCATGTTTTAAAGTTTAACAGAGGTTCAATCTCAACCATTCAATTTTTTGTCTGCAGCACCTATAACCATTGTAATTGAAATTCAAATATTTAAATCTTTGACTCAGAGGGTTTCATGGCGGTTGAGTAATATTTTGGTCTTAGAGCTATAAATGTTGCGATCTAATCTTATTGATCAGTTTTGAATAGTTGTTGATGACCAGAGGAATAGAAATCTCATATGCTGAGATGTATTTATGTCCATACTTGACAGAAAAGGGTTTTATATCAGAGGATAACTGTATTTAGAAGATCCTGATCATTTTTGCATTTATGTGAGCTACTTTTAGGGTCATGCTTGGAAATTCTTTGACCTAAGGGTACTGCACTCACATCCATGGACTATGGAGGCTAATTTCTAGATCATATTAGAATTGCACAGAATGAAGAGGGATAGGGATTCAAATTGACAATCATAATTAGATGCTTGACATTATTGGTTTTAAACCCTAACCCTAAATGGTCCAAAGCTTGTAGCATTCTTATTCCTATAAAATAATATTCAAGACCATTTAGAAAGATGATGGAATTTTATGCCGCAACAAGGCTTGTAAGCTTTGCATGTTAAATTAAGACTATCAGTTGTCTTTTGGCTCTGATTTTTCATGTTTAGATGTTTTACCAATAAGATTTGTTCATATTTCCTTGCATTTTGTAAATTCTTATTGAATTGTAATGTCTTCAGTTTGGTCTCTTGTACTCATTTGGGTTGATTGTTAAGGACTTTCAATCCATCACTCTGTAAGGTAGAGGGTGTAATTTCTTTAGGGTTTCTTTCAGAGAGAATTAAACATCCTTAAACAATTTTAGTGAGTAAAGTATTGAAGTGAATTGGATGATTGCATCTACTTCTAAGAAGTGTGAATTGAGTATGTAAGGCATAGTCAAGTTCAGTGATCATTTGCAGGATTTACATTTGATGAATGTTATTGTTAAGAGTCTTTGCAGTTAAAGTGACTCCATACCTGTTGGATATGGCACTTGTCTGATATGTTATATTTTTGGTTCTCATCCAATTTTATAAAAACTATTAGAATCTACTGGTTTTATACTACATCCACCATTCCTTCTTGCTTATAAAGTTGTTATAGTTTGAAAGGAAGAAGATAGGTAATACCCACCTGAGTTTGCAGAGCACAAAGTGTAGAAGGTTTTAGGACCTTGTTGAATGTTACTTCTTCTTTTTGTTGAATCAGTGCATGGGTTTATAGAAGGAACATACCTGAGCCGCAGGTATATCAAGATCAACAAGAAAAGGAACTAACATGTCCTCTGCAAAGAGGTGGCATCTCTACCAAATAATTCAGTGGAGGTGTGAAGGTAACTTCAGGTCTATCAATGTTTGCATCCACTACAACATATCCATGTTTTTTTTTCATGATTCAAATGTTTTTTCATGAAAATTAGTTGTAAACAATGTTTTCCAATTAAGTGATTTCAGCATTAAGGGAAGAATGGTAGTTGGGTGTTTCATACTTCACGGTTAAAAATCAATTATATTTTTTTGTTGGAAGTATGTATTAATCATTATATTGTGTGGTTGCATGGTGAATCTAGAGAGCTTGTGATTGCACAAGTAAAATGATTTCTCCAAATGATGGTTCACATATAGACACAAGAGTTATGTCAAAGGTTGAGTCTCAATTATGTTCAGAGATGGGAGGCAAGAGTAGAAGTAGAAGTCACCAAAGTTCTTTTGGTGTACCTCCTCCTCTTGAATTTACATAGCAGACTCATTCATTTGATAAATTTCAAGGGCAAGAGGATATGAACTTGATAGATGTAGGTGGTGATCCTAGATCTGATATATTTTTTCCAAACTTTGAAGAGGTTCTTGGAGATATAAATATGTTGAGACATGAGCTCCAAGAGAAAATCATATTACCATTAAGGAAGAGAATGAAAAGAGTGGAAGGAGAATCAACACTTATTTTTTATAAAAGGTTTGTTTCTACACTAAAGGAGTTTCCTATTCCTTTCACATCTCAGGAGTCAGTATGGGTTGATTTGTTTTTGGACCTTTGTGTGCCTAATTCAATTGATTGGTCTACATCTTTTAAAGTGGAGGGTCTTGTGTATGTCAAGAAATGGATCAAAGTGATTGAGGGTTCTGATTCTGATAGTGTAACACCCCAAAATTGGCATCTTGCAACCCTAACCAATTTTGTTGCATTTGTCATTCTTCTGAATCATCAAATTCCTATTATACTAGGCAATTCTAAGTTTTGACTGACTCTACTCGACCTAAATGTCAAATGTAGAAAATCTTAAATCTGCATTAATCGTAGCATTATATTTAATTCCTAAAATATCAATTAGCTAATTAAACCCTATGATTGAATTAATTTAATTATAAATTCCTAGCACTTTAATTAAATTAAATTCACCCCTTTTAAAAACACATAAAAAGGAATTAAATAATATTTAATTATTAAATAAATATCCTCATTTCAAAAATTGAATTTAATTATTCAAATAATTGAGAAAATACATTTATGAGGTCATATTCTATTTGTTTAATTAAATATTCTCTCAAAAATCTTTTCTCCAGTTCAGAAATAGAAACTTTGAATTAACTGTGCTTTAAAGAGAAAGAAAACAGTTAAAATCAAAAAGAAAATAGTTCGCTATTTTCTTTTAAAGAAAATTTGCTAATCTGAGCTGGCTTTTTTATCTATTTTAATTCAAAAGGAAACTTTCTATTCTGAGCAGACTCTTAGTCTATAAAATAACCCCCATTTCTCATTCAAGATATGCATTGTTAGAATAACGAATTGCTGCTACATTTTATAGTTCATAATCTCATTTCTATTAAGCTCTCATTTGCAATAGATAAGTTTCATTTTCTTAGATTAATCTCTTTCAAATCATGTCATAGTTTAATCTCTTTCATTCTTAGATTAATCTTGCATCTTTCATTCTTAGGTTAATCTTGCATTGCATTGCATTCATGGAGAAAAATCCTCCATTCTTAGATTGGTCTAGGTTGTGAGACTCTCGTTCTAAGAGCCATTCAAAACCCCGTCTACGATAGGAGGCAATAGGTCAAATCATACAGGCATGCAAGATGAATAAATCATGTTCATTTTTGTGTGTGTCTGATGAATAATGACTATGTTGAAGTGTATGGTTAAATAATAAGGCCACATTTAACGTATACATTTCTGACACCAATCGTGGGGAAAAACATCTATTTTTGTCATCACATTTGAATTAGTTTTGAAAATATTGGGATCATGTTTGTACTCTAATTTTGCAGGTAAAACAACACATTTAATCTTTGTTTTAGTATGGATCAAGTTTAAAAATTCCTTCTATCTTCTGTCTATTATTCTCTCAGTGCCTTTTAAGCTCTCCTTTTGAGCCAAATTTGACTACACCATTGTGTCTGGAACATCGTTTCGGTTGAAAACGACTGTAAACTCACCCATATCCGACAAAATTCACATCTGTGGTAATTTTTTTCCCAAGTAGTGCATATGACCCCTTTTGCATAGAAATCAAGGCAGATTTATGATCATCTCTGGATGCAACCCGAGGTAGATTTTTTTCACTATGTTAAATTGGACAGTCGTCAAACCATCATTCTGCATAACCTTCTGTGACAGCCACGAAACCGTCAAATTTAAACTCACAGGTTGATGACATTAGCAGCATTTGAAAAATCCTTAGCCTTCACCATTGAGCTTTTTAAATTTGCAGTCTAACTTTAAACGATCATATCTTGCTCATTATAAGTCCAAATTGAGCGCAATTGTTTTTTATTTTGGGTAGAATTGTCTGAAGATTTCTGGGTTTTTCTTAGTTTCTAGATTTTAGTCATAGATTTATCATAAATTGAAGGTTTTCATCACTGTACATGTCTAATGCTCTGTTTTGCAGCTTCCAAAGCCTCATACGGGCTCATACGGTAACATTTTCTAGTGCAATATTTTTTTTAAGTGTGTGATTTTTTATCTAATTTCTGAATATACAATCAGATTTATGATTTTCTATTTTTTTTAATGCTGACAAGTTTTGGGCTTTGTTGTTCTCTAACTTATCTTTTCGATCACAGCCTAATAGTGGTTTGTAGGACGTTTGAAAAGAAGACTAAAAACATAGACTACTAATGAATCATCTTCCAGGTTTCCTTGATCGATAGTGCGCTAAACATTGTGCTTGCATTTTGTTTTGTTTTATTAAAATAGGAACCCACATGCAAGACTTCTAAAATGAACCTCTATTTGGTATTTTTAGGAATGGAAATGATGTAAGGAAACTATGCTCTTGCCCTTTTGGGATGATCAAAAATCCAGAAACATTATTGTCATTTTATTATGTGTTTGAAGTGTCTTTTAGATTGTAATCCTAAGAATTATATGAATGTATCCTCTCCCCTTGCCTTCATGGATCTTGGGTGTAAGAGAAAATCATATAATTCTTTTAGTGTGGCTACCTCCTAAGTGTGTTAATAGAGCCAGTGAGAGTGGATTTCCCAACTGGTAGCAGGCTAAAGCCAAGCCCTTCCGAACCAGTATATAAAAAATGCCATTGTGATTAGTCTCACAATGGATAGGTGTGAATTTGTTGTGAAAACCAAAATCTCCTCTAGTACCCTAGTGGTGCATTAAAGTCCCTACATTGTTAAGGTGAAAAAATTTCTTTGAAAGGATTGGGAGAGCCCCCTTTATCAGGAAAATGACTTGATCAGAACCACATGAATGAATGCGCTTACTACAAACTTCTGTTATAGTATCCAAAATCCCTCTATCTATTGGCGCGGAAGGTCAGAGACCGAATAAGAAGTCCCACACTTTCACGGCTCTTAGTAGAGATAACAGTCCTTTGGGAAGTAATTCTCTTGGAATTTGAAGCTTGGTATGCCAGAGAAGTGAGTGCACATGTAAGGAGGAGCATGTGCCTCCAAGATTCTAAGTTGTCCGCTATGAGTAGGCATGGCTAAACTTTGGTTCAAGTGGAAATTCAACAGATATTGCCTTGGCTTACCTAGGATTGTGGTGTGTCTATTATTTTTTTTACAACAAACAATCTCCATAATGTGTTTTGTGTGAGTGTTTACTGAAACAACAATAATCAATAATCAATCAAACGATCTAGAAAACTATAAACTTTGGATATTTGCCTATCTTGTCTTGTCTGAAACTCTACCGAAACTCTGTCGAAACTCTATCAAATTTGTTTCAAAAAGTTGTCAAAACTTGGTCTTTCATCAGTCTATCCTACTACATTTAGTCTATTTTGAAATTTGCACAGTCATAATGCTTATGTTAGTTCACATGCAACTGCAATCTATTTTTAGTCTGACCTATCGCTATCTTGAAATCTGATGTTATTACACTTGTCCAATTAACCGAGTCCTTTGTTCAATCTTATCATCTTTTTCTATGCTATCCTTGTTCTAAGTTGTGAGAGTAGGTTCATTAACCTTGACTTGTGATCGGAGTCTTTTTCTATCTCCTTCTCAGTTGGACGTTTATCTCTTGGTCTCTTTGGTCTTGGCCTTGGATAACACTTTAGGGATCATCACAATGTCAGTCAAGCGAATCAACTTATTTATGCCTGTGTGAACTAGAAGTCATTTTAAGGAACTCTAGAAATCTATCACCTTGCTATCCAATTTTGTATTCTATTGTGAAGGTTCTGTCTGAATCTTCACAAATCCATGCTTTCATCAACATCATCACTAGTTTATCTTTGACTGTAATCTATTGATATTCTAACTTGTTATTGTTTCAAAATATGACTTTGTTGTGCTAGTCCAAGTGACTTGTTATCTTATCATCTTTGTCTATGCTATCCTTATCCTGAGTTGCAAAAGCAAGTTTGTCAACCTTGACTCGAGATCAGAGTCATTGCTATCTCTGTCATAGTTGGACATTATCTCCTTTTTCCTTTTGTCTTGGACTTAATCAGCACTTTAGATATCACTTCAACACCTGTCAGTCAATTAATTGATTCATCATACCTTCTCTTCAATATTGTAAGCAAGTGCATCAAGATAATCTTACAATGTCTAAAAGAAAAGAAGAGATTCGTATGACAACTTTATTCAAACAGCTTGAATCTTTGAAATTTAAACTTCAGGAATTGAACAAGAAGGAAAAGGATACTTCATTCGATGAATCCTCATTAAGATCAACTTGTCCTTTGTTATTTGATCATGATTGTCACATCTCCACACTTCCTTCCAACATGGATAAATCTTGGTATGACAATCCCATCTTTGATCAAGAACAGTTTTATGACAATCCCATCTTTGATCAAGAACAGTTTTATGACAACCCCATCTTTGATTAAGAACATTTTTATGATCATCCTATCTTTGATCAAGAGAATGTATATGAAACTATGATAGAATCAAATGAAAGTATTTTCTATCCGCAAAAGAAGGATATTGCAAGTCAAGAAGCGTCTAATTATCCTTTAAAGAGAATATTTACTCCTTTGGGACAATCTTATACATCAGCATTGGAAGCACTTCTTGAGCATAATCTCATCACATTGCCTCAAGCCAAATCATGTGGAGTCAGATTCTTGAGTCCCTATTGTGCATATCATCAACATAACAAGCATAAAACTTCATATTGCATGGAGTTGAAACATAAAATCCAAGATCTCATAGATGATGGCATAATTGAAATGGAAAATCCTAATAAATCATCTAGTGAAGATACTAATCTTAAGCATGATCAATATCAGGAATCCATGTCTAGCAATGGTCTACATATCCCATCTACTTCTTCCATTGTTCCTCCATCTCCTAAAGCTTCCCCATCTCTATCAAGAATTGAACCTACTGACGACTATGTTTACTCTCAAGGACTACCTCTAAAAGAGATCCAAGCTAATCAACATCCAGATGCAAGCCTTTCTCATGCTCTAAAGATCATAGACCCCAAGCTTCCATGTGCCTCAACGCTTATCATGCCTACTCAAAATGATACTCCATTATCCTTTCAAGAATCCCTCATGCATATCAAAACTCCCACCTCTTCCATAGAAGTGGCTCCATGTCAAGAGGGAAATCCAATGTGTGAAAAAACAAATATCAGCAATGATCAAGATCAAGACACCGTCCATCCTTATCCAATGGTTGACCAAAGTCACACATCTCAAGAGTCTCATGATGATTTTATCATCCCCTTTCATTTCTTCCCATAAGAAACTCTTGCATCTCCTATACCTTATCCATCTCCCAAGCAAGATAAAGATATCCTTTCCACCATCTCTAAGGAACCTATTAAAAATCAAGAGGAAAGTATCCTTTGTACACCATCTCATGATCCTTGTCAAGATCAAAGAATAAATCCTTTGCAAAAAGATACATCCCATGAAGCTTCAATTGTGTCATGCCCATAATTTTCACGCCCAAAACGCAACAACTTTTTTTTTTGAAAGAGAAATTATATATTAATTTTACAACCAAGAGGGTCTAAGGGGAATCATGACTAGAGTCAACATCCCTTAACCCTAAACGCTATTAAAGATAAAGGTGTATAAGTTGAAGGTTATCTGTGTCTGCATATCATCCAGGTATACAAATAGAGTTTGATGATGTGGAGGAAAGAGAAAGTTTCACTGTTCTCCGTCCCTACGGTCATTCGAAAAGATTGGGTTACATAAAGGCTAAGGGTTCTGCATTAATATAAACCCCTTACAGGTTATGGGACTCCTTAATATTATTTTTATAGAAGTCAGTATACTGGCCACATATATTGACCACATAAAAATAACATTAAGAGTCCCTAAGTTTTCCAGGAAATTTATTTAGATTTTCCCTTTTTAAAGTTAACTATAAATTCCAAATTAAATCTTCATCCTTGTTATCTCAAATTCATTATAAATTAAGATGGTCTCCCAAATAACGATGTCTAATTAAATTATCTAATTTAATCATTTAACCCCCTACTGGTAATTATTTTAAAAGTTCAAAAGGAAATCATCTAGTAGGTCTTTTATTATTATATTTTTTATTTATAAGTAATATTCAATTAATTTATTAAATCTTTCAACCACTAAGCCAGTATTAGACATATATTTGTATTCTTGCCCTCCTTCACCTTAATCTGCCTCATTAAAATTTATAAGACATTAC
>MU224175.1:1485223-1501761 GCA_018584345.1 Thuja plicata
TTGATAATATTTGATTGGTCAAAATTGATTTAAATTGTATGGCTATAATAGTTAATATAAATCAGTGATAAAAATCACCTAGGACATTAAATTGATTTAAAGAATTATGCCAAGCAGTAACAGGGTCGTTTGGACATAATCTAGGGTATGATCACACTTAGGGCAAATAGGGTCCATAGTTAGAACTGACCAAACTTAGGTGGTTAAATTTGTCCCTCTTTGAATTGATGTGTGAGCAGCGCATTGATTCAAAGAATTTTTTTCGATTTTGACTTCGAAAAGATTGAGAATTTCATCCTTGGTTGTCGAACGAAATGTTGATGAGATCAGTCTCATACTTAATCGAACCAAACTGATAGAATTAATTTTGAACTTGGTTGTCGTCCAAAGATCAATAAAAGATTTTAAATTAAATAGGCTAGGGGGAATGGGTTATTTTGCAAGTGGGTAATTGATTAAGGGATTTATTTAATTCCTTTATAATTAAATACTATAGCCATGTTTGATTTTGATAATATTTGATTGGTCAAAATTGATTTAAATTGTATGGCTATAATAGTTAATATAAATCAGTGATAAAAATCACCTAGGACATTAAATTAATTTAAAGAATTATGCCAAGCAGTAATGGGGTCGTTTGGACATAATCTAGGGTATGATCACACTTAGGGATAATAGGGTCCATAGTTAGAATAGACCAAACTTAGGTGGTTACATTTTTCCCTCTTTGAATTGATGTGCGAGCAGTGCATTGATTCAAAGAACATTTTTCAATTTTGACTTTAGAAAGATAGAGAATTCCATCCTTGGTTGTCGAACAAAATGTTGATGAGATCAGTCTCATACATGATCAAACCAAACTGATAGAAATGATTTTGAACTTGGTTGTCATCCAAAGATCAATAAAAGATTTTAAAGATACCAATTCTAAACTTGATTGTCGTCCAAAAATTGATGATACTGATTCTGAACTTGGTTGTCATCCAAAAGTCAGTATGAAGCTGTCAAGAGCTTAATAAAAATCTTTTAAAATGAGGAAACATAAGATATCCAGCTCATGAGAACCAAAGCTTTCTATCCAACAGTTCCAACTTTAGTCAAGGAACTGTTATGCCCCTAGTTTGTTTAATAACGAAGTCATTTTGATGTTGTTTTGAGAAAAAATTTAATTGATGATAGTGTGATCATACTCCCTCAGGAATGAAATTGAAGGAAAAGAAATAAATCCCTCAGTTGAAAAGAACATAACACTTTCAGGAAGCGATAGGGCCAGAAAGAGTGGAGTAGAAGACAGTGTGTTTAAAAATAAACACGCGATTATCAAGTTAATTACGTAAAAATATGAGTGATAAGGCTAATAAAATGATGTTTAGACCAAGATGTATGATGAAATGTGCAGCATTTACCGATGTGGTGAATAAATGAAGCAAACCCATAAGTTCTGAAACTGTCGCAAAAGTGAAGTTGTGCTGCTGAAAACAACACAGATACCTTCGATTTGGTTCCTGATTGAGTAAAAAGAGAATATAAATGAATCTGTAGTTGTCCATGAGGAGTTTTTTGGAAACCCTACAGGTCTCAAAAGACCCATATAAGCCTCAAAAATACCATTTCACTATTCATTTTCACATTCCTCCATAGAACTTCTAAGAGCTCTGCAGCGAAGATGGTAGTCCCCGTGAGGAAGCACCGATTCGAGATGAGTCACCAACATCAGTGACTAGTCGACTACCCACTGCTAGTAAGTACCCAATAAACTAGCCTGTAAATTTTTGCATTTTTGAATTTCATGCATTTTTGTGTGTTTTATAGCTAGTTAAAGTTAGGATCGTATCTGGGATTTCGGATTGCATCCGGTCAATCCCGACTTGCATCTGATTTTTCCCGGGTCGTAACCATTTTTTCCAATTTTCTGTGTCACATCTAGGGTTTCCTAGATCACATCTTTTTCCTTAGGTTTAGTCATGTTTTATGAAGAAACCCATTAGGGGCCCGCATCCTATATTTCAAGGATCGCACCCTACGTTTAGGATCGCATCTTGTTTCGCTAGGATCGCATCCCGTATGTGCAATCGCATCCTATTTTTCCAGGATTGCATCTGGTAGAAAACTTAGAGTTTTAATTTATTTTGATCTGTTTGCATCTTGCGAACCTGGAATGACTTAGCAAAGTAGGATTTTTCCACTTTTTTTAAATAGCGTTTGATGTTTTACTGTTGTGTTCAAAATCAGGCCCAGTTTGAGGTAGTCGCCTTTCACGGCACTTATCATGCGCAAGTTCTTGCATTGTTTGGCCGAATGTCAGATGATGAGCAGACCACCATGATCTGATGTGGATTGCATTCACTGATAGGTTTACCCAAGATCAGGGTGAACTAAGGGTTGTTGACTGGTCTTGCCGAGAGGTGGCATTCTGAGCACAACACCTTCCACCTTCCCACTGGAGAGATTACTGTGACTCTAGAGGATGTTTGGAGGATACTCCGCGTATCCATGGTTAGACATGAGGTATTTTTTGAGTCTAGAGTTGGTGTGGTGATCGGTATGGTGTGCAGATTCTTCTAGGATGATACTATAGATTGTAGATACCTGTCATGGGATTACATGGTCAATCACTATGATCGATTAGCTATGTACTTGGCCGGATTGGTAGGTGGCATCCTCATGCCGGACAGAGGTTAGCATAGATTTCTGGTAGGTTGGGTGAGTATGGTGGAGCAGATGATCATCTACCGCCAACATTTTTCTTGGGGGAGCTGCATACTAGCTCATATATACAGAGAGCTTCATGAGATTGTGTACCACCATACCCGCAGCATGACTGTTGGGATATTGATCCTTCAGATTTGGGACTGGGAGCACATCCTTGTGACATGGCCGATTGTTGATAAGCAGAGGGCACTCGAGCAGCCCTACATGTATATGTATGTAGGCCTCTTACAGCAGCCCCATCTAGGCAAGGTTGAGTATTGGCATCCATTATTCAATGATATGATAGAGGTCGTGTGGTGGCCATACCTAGACTATGAGGTATGGACATCTGATGTATGGCAGGTTCCATTTTTGTGCCAAAGTAGATATTTGATCGGTCGTACTAGATACATCATTAAGCACTTTCTGATTACCAAGGTTTTGAGATAGTATGGGCAACGATAGGACCGTACAAAGGATGTGGCAGTTTATGCTCATATCAGGGATGAGGTAGCTGATTGGGGTGCATAGATGACATATGAAACTACCTCATAGGAGATCTGAGACATGGTGGCTATAGACTGGGACCCTCGTCCAGATGTCAAGGATGCCAGAGTGTCAGATGGGTATGCTACAGAGATGCTTCATTATCCTTTTCCATGATTTATAGTGCCTAAGGAGATTATTCCTCATATAGAGGAGCCTCTAGATTATGATCCTGAGGACCGACCCGTCAGGGGTAGAGGAGGTAGAGATAGAGCACTAGAGAGACATGGGGGCCACGACGGTGGCAGAGATGGTGGAAGGCATCCCCCTCCAAATGATAGGCATGATGGTGATGACAGGGGTGGTGGCGGAGAGGCAGTTGATACAGGTGGCACCAGCGGCAGTGGGTAGGGTAGGCGGCAGAGGTTTAGATTTGTGGCCCCATAGAGAGATACTGGCCCACTACTCACTCCAGAGTAGCATAGATAATGGTGACAAAGAGCTCAGGAGTAGGATCTTGGTAGAGATGGGGATCCTTTATCTTGATGTGAGCAAGAGAGGGAGCAGCTTTGAGCCCAGATCATAGCCTTGGAGGCTAGGGTTACTACTGCGGATGCTCTTTTAGCAGATAGGGATAGACAACTTGAGCGACTGAGAGCTAAGAGGGACACACAGGGTGAGATGCTTAGAGCTGATAGAGATGCCCATGCCTGGACAGTAGTCCATCAGGGATAGAGGGCAGCATACTATTATGCCTTGTATCACACAGCAATTCCTAAGGGGCAGAGATTAGCATCCTTTTCTCATGTTGCGCAGCAGTCAGAGGGGGCCATGCAGCCTCCAGCAGTGCCTTTCATGCCACCTTCTCCTCCTCCTCCTAACCAGGGAGAGGGGGCAGGCCAGAGTTGATTTTTGGTCCATTTTGTATGACATGGACATTATTTAGAGTATATATGTATATCTAGATCCTGCTGAGATCCCCTTTTTGTATATCACATTCATTCGTACATATATCTGATTCATTTTTTGGTATACTGATACTCCTTTATGCTCACTGATACACTTTATGCTTTCTGATACACTTTATGCTTTGATTGGTACCATGTTGATGATGATATATATCTGATGTAGTTTCTTTATTTTGACATGTTTCATGTGGTAAATGGATCCCTTTTGCTTTCCATAGACATGGTAAATGTATCTTGTTTGCACATGTGATGATATCTTGACCTTGTGATGAGTTAGTTTATAGTTGATAACATCATTTTATGATTTGGATGTGATGTGTTATTACTGATATAAATATGTCATAAATGATATCTATGTGAAAATGCAAAATGTATTTTTCTTTTGTTTTTCTAGTTATGCAAAATAGATGTATGGATGCACTTAGGATGTAGAAGTAAAAATGCAATACATGGATGTTTTATTTTTGTATTTTCCAGTTGCTTCTTTTAAAATGAATGCAAAATGTATGTTATGGAGGTGTAACGATATTTAATATTAATAATATTGATGATGTAATTAACTTGATGATTTAGAAGAAGACATAAACCATTTTTGAGCTTTAAATTTCCTTATGTTGTTATTGTTGTTGACAAATGCATCAGGCAATCTTTAAATGTAGCTATATGAAGACTCTTAGGACTTGTCACTGATTTTAGCAAATATTGCAACATTTTTATCATCATTGGGTGCTTTTGGAATAGATACCACCTAATAGTACAACCATCACTAATACCCACTAATATTATGATAATATGAATACTATGTTTTATTGAAATATCAAAAATAGACTTAGGTATCAAGGCATAGAAGCCAGGATAAAAATAGTCACCTTCCTTTTAATATACCATATTTTGAGTAAGGCAAGATATTGGACCCGCAATGACCTTGAAAATTTATATCCTTGGGTACATTTATGATTCATATACCTTAGTGAGAACCTGGGTCAGAAAATAGACAAGAAAATCGTGTCAAACTCACCATAGTTTACACATAACAAAGATCGAGATATATGCGGCTATCCACCCATAGTGGCAACTCTTACCATAAACATCAAAGTTAGGTGAAATTTATAGGATCATAGGAAATAATCACCATATGCAGAAATTCAAGAAAACATTATGCCCCCAATCCTTGTGACTCTTTGCCTTTGTGTAGATGTCATTGAGTAACTAAGAAGACATAATAAATCAGCAATTGTGAATCAATCGAATAAAATTTATAATTACTTAGATGTCCCTAGTTGAAAATATCATCAGGACATAAAAGAATAATAATCAAACCATGAGTAAATGGTGTGTTAATTAGTACTTTGTTCGTCCATATGTCAAACATAGTAAAGATTCATCAATCATAAATTTAGAATATAAGCAATATGGTGTTCCATATCTGTGCATTGATAGGATAATTCATTCATGTTCGCAATCCAATACGGCTTTGTAAGAATGATAGTGAATGTAAATGTCATATCCCATGTTTTGAAAAGACACCTTAGTTTTTTGAAAAAGTGACATTGTTTTGCATGTGTCAAGAAACTTTGTGTCCGTGAGGCCAACCAACCTAGAGAAACCTAGCAACCATAACTGATTATGCCAACAAAGATGCCCCTAGTGTAGAATTACTTATTCCTAAGACATAAAGATAAACAAATCCCAAGCAAGGATAAGATAGTCATGTTAGAATATGAAGTCGGCGTATGAGCACAGGAAAAATTATGATGGCGTAGTATTAGTAGTGCATTGATAGAGGGAGCGCAGAACACAAGTGACATCTGATTGCCAGGTTTTCACCACTTGGAAAGACTTTTTTCTTTCTTTTTGTTACCAAGATGCTTGTTTTACCAGGTGCTCTTCAAGGCACTTTTTCTTTTTCTTTTTCAATCTTTTTGTTATTTTTGCTTTTTTGAATGTTTTTGTAGTATCAAGGTGCCTGTTTACCAGGTTTTCACCAAGGATACCCATTTTGTAGGACCTTTTCCACTATTTTTGGATTTATTTAGGATCAATTTTCTAAATGTTTTTGGTATTTTGCAAGAACTTTTTGCTGTACAAGCTCTGCTAGCCAAACATTAAGCATAGAACTGCTTCAAATGTAGAGTGTTGATAGGATCTATAAGAATGTCTCCCTTAGGTGTATCCAATTGATAAGCTCGAGTCCCAAAAGTAGTAGTGATAACATAAGGTCCTAGCCAGGTAGGTTTAAACTTTCCTTTCTTCTCTCTGTTAGGCTGGTTCTTAGGATTTTCTTTCAGGACAAGGTCTCCCACCTTAAACTTACATGGCTTAACCTTCTTGTTGTAACCTTTGGACATTCTTTCTTGGTACACTTTGAGGTGATTGAACACTTGTTACCTATGCTCATCTAGGAGGTCAAAATAATTTATTTGATCAATGCAGTATTGCTCATCAGTAACCAGTCCTTGTAAAGATATCTACAAAGATGGAATTTCAACCTCAATAGGTAGTACCGCTTTAGCGCCATAGACTAGAGCAAATGGCGTGGCTCTAGTTGGTGTTTGGATGCTTGTTCTATAGGCCCATAGTGCTGGATCCAATTGTAAATGTCAGTCTCTACCAGAATTTCTCACAGTTCTGTGTAGGATTTTGAGAATATTTTTGTTTGATGCCTCAGCCTGTCCATTACCTTGAGGATAATATACCGAGGAGCAATGTTGAGTGATATGAAACTGTTTACAGAGGTCATCAATGTCTTGATTTTTAAATTGGCCCCCATTGTCTATCACAATTGAAGAGGGTATCACATATCTACAAATAATGTAGTTCAGAATGAACATAGCCACCTGTTTGCCAGTGACTTTGATTAGCGGCATGGCTTCGACCCACTTTGTGAAATACTCAATGGCTATAATGATGAACTTGTGTCCATTTGAAGAGTTGGGATATATTTGTCCAACCAAGTCAAAGGCACATTGCTGGAATAGCCAATGTGTTATGAAAGGTATCAGTTCTCTGGCAGGAGCATGAATAAGGTTTCCATGTGTCTGGCATTTAAGACATGCTTTTGAAAATTGAATAGCATCTTTCTCCATGGTAGGCCAATAATAGCCTACTCTGAGTAGTTTCTTAGCTAATGAAAATCCATTTGAGTGTGATCCACATACACCTTCATAGACATCTTTTAAGGCTAGATCAGACTCTTTGAGTTCTAAACACTGAAGAAGTGTTCCATCGAGACTACGTCGATATAGGTTGTTAGTTATGAGGATGCAATGTGATGTTGTCCTAATTAGGGATCTTTTTTCATTTCTAGATAGATTGGTGGGAACAATTTGGTCAGAAAGATAAGCAATGATACTGGCATATCAAGATTGATTTGGGGTATTTAAGGCACATATTACCTGGTATTCTAGATTGGCAAAGGTAGGATAGGATATTTCTTCCACCAAGAAGTCATAACAGAATTGATGCTCCTCCAGTTGTAACATGGATGCCAAGGTAGCCATAGCATCTGCAGCTTTGTTCTCTGATTTTGGTATCTACTAGAAGGTGATGAAGACAAAGTATTTCTTCAAATCATCAACTAGTTGCTTATAGGGCATCAACTTTTCATCTCTTATTTGATATTCCCCATTGATTTGATTGATAACTAGTTGGGAGTCACCATATACGTGTAACTCAATGATCTTCCATTCCATGGCAAGCTTGAGGCCATTGACCAATGCTTCATATTCTGAGATATTATTGGTGCATGGAAACATTAATTTTTAAGACTTGGGAATCTTATATCCTTGTGGAGTTATGAAGAGAACCCCTGTTCTAGATCCTTGTTGAGTAAACGAACCATCAAAGTACATCTTCCATGGATGTTCGGTGAGATGCATGATTGTTTCATTAGGAAATTCAATTAGTAATGGTTCATCATCCTAGAGCAGTGATTCAGCCAATTGGTCCACAACTACCTGTCCTTTGATAGCTCTCCATTCAACATACTCAATGTCAAACTCACTTAGAATTAGGACCCATTTTGCCAAACATCCTATTAATGTTGTTCTACTCAAAAGATACTTTAGAGGATCGATCTTAGCAATGAGCTTGACTATATGAGAGAGCATGTAGTGTCTCAATTTTTGTGATGCAAAGATGACTGCTAAGCATGCTTTCTCAATAATGCTATAATTGAGTTCATAAGCAACTAGAGTTCTACTAATGTAGTAGATAGCTTTCTCTTTCTTTGTTTCATCCTCTTTTCCTAGAAATACTCCTAGGGATGTAGCTATAGCTATAGCTAAAATGTATAGGAGTAAGGAATTTCCATGAATAGGAGCCAGAAGAATAGGTGGAGCAGCCAGGTACCCCTTCAATTCTCTGAAGTTGGCTTCACAGTGTTCATCCCAGTTGAACGCAACCCCTTTATGTAGTAGCTTAGTAAAGGGTTGTGCCTTATCTGCAAGTTGCGACATAAATCTCCTGATAGACTGGATTCTCCCTTGTAGTGTCCTCATTTGACTAATATTATGTGGAGGAGTCATCTCTAGAATAGCTTTTACCTTTGTCAGATCTACCTCGATTCCCTTTGCTGAAATTATGAGTCCTAGGATCTTGCCTGATTGGAATCCAAAGCCACATTTCTTTGGATTGAGCCTGAGTTGAAACTATTCCATTCAATCCAATATATTTCTTAAATCAGCAATATGAGTACCTCTTTATTTTAATCGACATAGTCCTCCATGTTTTTGTGCATCATGTCATGGAATATTGTTGTCATAGCTCTCTAATATGTTGCTCTGGAATTCTTTAGCCCAAATGGCATGATGT
This sequence comes from Thuja plicata, assembly GCA_018584345.1. NCBI lineage: Eukaryota > Viridiplantae > Streptophyta > Pinopsida > Cupressales > Cupressaceae > Thuja > Thuja plicata. Next base: position 1,494,181 of record MU224175.1, read on the forward strand.
TCAAGCAAAATGTGCCCCATGCACATGTGAATGCAGTTTTCTCTTGATCCTCAGGGGCGAGCTTGATTTGATTATAACCTAAGAATCCACCCATTAATGAATACATCTGGTACCCAACTGTAAGGTCTATGATCATGTCAATATTTGGCAGAGGGAAATCATCTTTCAGACATGCTTTGTTGAGGTCTTTGAAGTCTGTGCAGATCCTAATAGTTTTATCAGATTTAGAAATAGGGACCACATTGGATATCCATGCTGCATAGGTAATGACTCGAATGAATCCATCTTTTAACAACTTTTCCAATTCTTCTTTTACCAATAATGCAACATGAGGATGCATTTTTTTGAGTTTTTGTTTCACGGGCTTGATCGCAGGAGCTATAGATAAGTGGTGCATAATGAGATTGGGATCTAGCCCTGGCATATTAGTGTAGGACCAGGTGAATTTGATCTTTTTATCCTTCAAGAATTTTGTGAATTGTACCTTCTTTTCTTCTGATAGGGATTGTGCTAGATGAACTATCTAAGGATCTTCAACAATACCCAAGTTCACTGGCTGTGTTGGTTCAATTAATACCAAAGATATTTCCTGAAAGTGTTTAGGGAGGATATCAGGACTCTCATCCTTTGGCACCTCTAAGAGGTTTTCACCATTGGATACATCATTTTTCTTTACTATTTTTGGATCTGATACTGCCACAGAGTGGTTTTCACCATCAGTCCGCTTTTTCTTTTTCTTTATCAATTTGTGACTAAGAAACTTGATATCATCCTATGACATGTTCTTGCTCTTTGCATTGGTGGAAGAAGGGTGAGGTTCACAAGAATTAAGGTAACAAGTCAGGGAGTGGTCATTGGCAAAGTCAAGGATAGGGGTAGGATCTGTTTTAGTCTAATCAATGAGGTCTAGAAGTACCAATGTTAGGGAGTCAGATTTTAGGAAGGACAACATCGCGTTACCATCAAAACTGTTAACCGACATGACATGGTCTGTTAAGTTAATATCCTCAATGTTTAGATCAATAAGAGTAAGATCGTTGTTAAAAATTTCATTGTTAGTTATATATGGATTGAACTCTAGTGACTCGTCAATAGATATCTCATCATCATCCCTTTGTAAAAGGAGGCTTCTTGCTTGCAGCGTTTGAAATTCTTTGAGAGTTATGTAGTCACCAGTGTCTACGTCAATGATTGGAGAGAGGAACTCTTCTTCTGCTTTAGGAGGATTAGTTTCATTGAAAGGAATGTCTGGTCATTTACTAGGAGCTGAGGAAGCTGCAAACATGTGAATTGTTTCTATCCCAATTTCCTCGGAGGCAATAGATAGTCGATCCCACTCATAGTCATGAGAGTCTGTGAAATCATCATCAGATTTATCCAAATATTCAGTAATTTTTATTTGATGGACTCGATTAGCTACTTGTAGATCAAAGTGAGGTAGATCAAGGACATGTGTAATTGTGACCAATTGCCCCCAGTTAGGATGTGAATTCTGTGTCCGGGGTCTCTCTTGAGTTATTGTAGCTATGGTGTCTCCTACCTCTTGAATGGGCGGTTGTTCTAGAAAAGGAGTATGAAGATCCTATGGTACCTCAAAACTAGGTACGTAGCATTCTCCTTGATATTTAGGATTCTCTTTACCAATATGTATCAATCTCTCATAAGGCCATGGTTCTGATACTATTTCATCTATTTTATCACTCTCTGCTTTAGAAGGTGGACTCTGCTTTGAAGAAGGTTTGTTGGATTGAGTATTAAAGCCTAGTCCTATTTTATCTCTGTTGAGGCAGAACTCCATGGGTATGGGTTCAATGATCCCTCATCCTGTGTCATTTAGAGGTTGCTTTCCTTTGTAACCCATTTGTTTGAGGAAATCATATCCCTTTCCATACTGTTCTAGGGATATCTTCACATGTTTGACCTTAGAGTCCACTGGTTCTTCTTTGTAAAGCCAGTTCAAGACTACCTATTCTTCTATGTTATCTGAAGAAGATGTGGATGCCTTTATCATGCTACTAGCCTTGTGCACTTCTGTCTCTTTGAGTGCTAGAGGTGTGAATATTGATGACGGTTTTCCATAGGATCTCGGTGATACTAGAAGTTCTGTCAGTGAAGGAGTCAGGTCCAATTTGTACTCTCCCATACCTATTTCTTGAAGTTTCAATGTTTTGCTAAAGCCCTTCATGACCATTTCCTTGGTAGTTTCAGGAGCAACTGCATCCATAGCCTCCTTGTTGTGGGGGATCATACTACCTGCTTTGATATTGTTGCAAGTGTAGTTGGCATCCGTAGGAATTGTCACCTCTATCCCATTATGTGGGAACTTGATGCATTGGTGATAAGTGGATGGTACAGCTTTCATATCATGAATCCATGGTCTCCCTAACAGAATGTTGTAGGCCAATGGTAGATCTAGAACTTGACATATAACATTCCTTTCAAACGGCCCAACTCTGATGGGTAAAAAAATAATACCTCTAAAGGATCTTTCTTCGTCATCATAATTTTTGATGGTTATCTTATTTCTAGAGTCAATTGTTTTCTCTGAGAGGCCTAGCCTCTTGACAAGATCCAGTGTATAGATATTCAATTCGGTGCCTCCATCTATCAATACGCATCTAACACAGGATCTATGAATAAGAAATTTGATATGGAGGGGTTGATTGTGTGGATGGGTTAATGACTTATCATCCTCCTCAGGAAAGGAGAGGTAATGTGGCACTGAGATGTGATTGACTATCGCTTGGAATTTGTCTATATCTATATCCTTTGGAACATTAGCAGCATGTAGAGCTTGTTCTAGGATTTATCTATGCACCGTGGATATTTTGAGCAATTCAAAGATGGAAATTTTGGTAGCAGTTCTTTGCAATTGGTCTACCAAGTCATATTTTTCTCCAGGGATAGTGACCACGTGTTTTTCTCCTAGTTTTGGAATAGTGACAATAGGAACCTTGGGTGTTGATGTCTGTTTTGGAGGTCCTTTGATTGTAACCTATGCTTGGCTCTAGGTTATAGCATTTGTGGAGGATGAGGCTCCTTTGATGGTGATCATGTTGATGGATTCATTTTTAATGCTAAGCATATTGATCACATTGTCACTCTTGGAATAGGTGTATTTTATCTCATTACCTTTCCCTTTAGATGTTTCCCCTTGATTATAATTAGGGAATGGTTTATTAAATGTTGTGTGATCTTGATTCATAGTGTGTCTATCCACCTTAATCTTACCTCCTTCAATGAGGTCTTGGATAACATGCTTGAGCTTGAGACAATTATTTGTCTTGTGTCCCTTGTTTTTGTGGAAGACACAATAGGAGTTATCATCCCACCATCTAGCTTTGACCATTAATTCCCAAGGTTTAGAATTAGGAATCGTAAGAACTTTGTTATCTACCAATGTTTTTAAGATGGTCTCAAGAGGTTCCCCCAAAGGTGTGAATGTTATTTGGGGTCTTGAAGTCCATGTTCTTCCCTTGTCATTATCATTGTTTATTTTGGGAACGGGAGGTGTTGCTTTAGCCTCTTTACTTGCTTGCATACCATTGGTCAGATTGAATGCTTTGGGTTTAGAAATAATGTTAGAAGCATCAACCACTCCATCATTGACAACACTTTTGTTTTGTTTCCACCATTTAGGCTTGGAGTTGGAGCTACTGCCTTTGCTTTCATTTTGAAGGGTGATCTCCCCCTTTTTGACCATGACTTCCTTAATACGGAGGGCATTTTTAATCATCCTATCCAAGCTAGGAGAGTCTTGCATTTGTAGAGCTCAATTCAGGTATGAGATTATTAACAAAGATCTCCATCTTCTCTGTTTTGGGAATGACTCTTGAATATCATGCAAACATCTTCCTCCATATTTGTAGGAAGTGTGTAAAGGATTCTCCTATTTTCTGCTTGGTGTTACATAGATCCATCATGGTGATGTCATGTTGGATGTTGTAGGAGTAATGTTGAATGAACCATTTCATCAACTCCTTGAATGTTTTGACTTTAGGATTCAACTTTGAAAACCACTCCATGGCATTTCCTCCTAGACTTCCTGGAAATAGTCGCATGAGGTAAATGGGTTCATGCATGTACTCAATGCTTAGAGCACATAATTCTCTTACATGGTCATGTGGATTAGTTTCCCCTGTGTATTTATCATACTTTGGCCTTGCCACATTAGGAGGAAATGAGAACATTGTGATACTTTAATCGAAAAGGAATGGACAAATGGTGTCCAAAGAGAATTTTATTTTCAGTTTGTCCTTCTCTTTTTTGAGGTTTGTGAGCTCCGTTTGCATCTGATTGAGATGTTTGGTAAGGATAGATATGGGGTTTGGTACTTCCTTTTCTTTGAGGTCATCCACATTGTAATCCTTGGGTAATTGGACACCCATGGATGCTAGATGGAGAAAGTACTTTTCTTTATCATCGCCAATTATTCATTCCAATAATTTGTGGATCCTTTTTCTTTGTTTAAGCTTCTCGTATTCATCTTCAAGCATCTCTTCCTTACTATCTGACCCAAATAGATTATGTTCAAACCTGGGTCTTTCTTCCTCCTTCGTGCCTACAGATTGTGCTTGTTTTCCATCATCATAACCCTCAAAGGCTTTACTTCATTCGTTAGTGTTGCTATCCATTTGAGGTGAATCAAGATCAAAAAGGGAACTATGAGAAGTTTCTCCTTGAAAGTGTGGTGTTTTAGGAGGCACTTTTGATCCTTTACTTGTGTACTGGTTGTGTCTTGTGTTGACCATGAAGTTTATTTCTCAACTTTGTTAACATTTCCCAATAGTGCAAGTAAGGATTCCAGATCATTCAAGTGGGTGTGTCTAGGTAGAAGTAACTGTTTGTTTGTTTGATGGATGTAAATGATTCCAACATCAGAGGGTTAGAATGCCTTGATAGTGAGTTGGGAATCAAGTTTTTGATAGAAAATGAATAGACCACATGTATTGAGCCAATCATGAAAGACTGACTATGCAAGCAAGGTGGACATTTCAAAAGTTTTTGAAAATAACAACAGGGAGACTAGAAGAGACAAAAAGGACCAGTTAAAGAGCAAAAAGGGTACCTAAATCAACTGAGACTTCCTAGGAAAAACTGCTAGAAATGCACACTATCCTGAATGCGAGCCCCTAGATACGAGCCTCTTATGGCACCAGATGTGATCCTAAAACTTGTATGCGACTATATGATTACTAAATGTGATCCAATGCACCAAATGCGATCCTAAACCCTGAATACGACTTGGGAAAAATAGGATGCAATCTTATGATGGTCTTGTCAGTTTTGGTCAATTTTGAAAAATTTGTTTTTGAAGTGCGTGAAGTCATTTATTTCCAAATTACATCAAGAGGTGTTTGTAGGACTTGAAAAACACTTGTACTCTAAGGTTTGAATTTTGTTGGTTATTTTTTAGGAGCTTATCTTTTTTGTGATCTTTTGAACACGTCAGACAGTTTTGCATTGTTAAGAGGATGAATCAAACACTCTTTTGCCCTATTTTCTAGGTCAAAGATGAAAATCTTTGCTTGTTAACTTAGGTACACACTCAAATGCTAATTAGAATATAGCCATCATCAAGCACGCAATGGCTCCAGTCATGATGTTGTATTAGCCAACTCCAAATGCAAGTGAGGGCACGATATGACAAGTGTCTTGCGGCAATTACTTTTTGCCTTGCACAAAGATTATCACCCTTTTGGGGATGAATCAGGCATTCTTTCAGTTGAATGTGTTGTAGATTATTGGGCAATCTATTTGAAACTGTCCCCCATAGAATTCTACAAGGAAAAATTGAGGCGTATAGCCCTATGAGTACCTGAATATATATAGTCTCACAAACAAGATTCAAGCGGCTCCACTCTATATATACCCCGATATGTTCAAGGAATGATGTCAAAATTCAAAGAACAAAACCAATTCTATCTTTCGAGGCTTTGGCCTACAAGGAAGCAACTATTTATAGTGAGTTAGAAGGGTTGGCTTAAGACTTGTCCTCACTTGGTTCATTCCTGGGAGATTTTTTCCTCAACCAGCAGGCCCTCTACTGTTAAAAGATCGGTAACCAGGATTAGCAAGCTTAGGATTTCTAGATTTTTATTTCTTCAAAAGAAGAAGAGCATACTCTCCTTGTCCATGTCATTTTCTCCTAAAACACTTAAAACAAAGGTTCTTTCCCTCAAGCTATGTTGTGCCTAATTTAATTGTTCCTATCTTTAAAGAAAATAGAAAGGGAAAGTTTGTTTTGTTTAATTAACCACAAGATTTAGTTTGTGTTGTTCAATTTCTGATCCAAAAGTAATTAAACAATGTGTTTGTTCATTGATCCCACATATTTAATACTTTGTTTTGTTCAATTACTGAATTTGAAAAGAATTATACGATTTTGTTCATTGATCCCACATGATTTAGTGATTTGTGTTTGTTTAATTTCTATCCCAAAATGAATTAAACAGTGTGTTTGCTTATTTTTATTTACCCCTAATTTTGTTACAAATGATAAAATAACATCTGACTTTCTAATTTTCTTCAAGAGGAAAAGAGCATAATATCTAGTTGTTTTAGCAAGTGTGAAGAAATGGTTTTTAAGTGTTTGAAAAGCAAATAAAATAGAAGTCAAGATGGGGGGGTTTGGCAACCTGTAAAAAACATGTTAGTATCCGCTTAACCCATCCCCATGAAAACTGCTAAAAAAACCTGTAAAACACTTGTTAACCTGTAAGAGACAAAAAGCACAACTTGTCAAACTTGTTAGGATTAGGCAAATGAAGTAGACAATCTTTTCAAGAAAATACAAGCCTAAATCCTACTGAATGCGATATAGTATCTGGGATGTGAGCCTATTCACCGGATACGAGCCATTGCTGACCAGATGTGAGCCAGAACCAGAAACGATCTGGGAAATCCTAGATGCGAGCCATAATTTACGCGGTGTAAGGGCGTATCCAGGATGTGATCCTGCAAGATTAAATGTGATTCTGTGATCGATTCCTGAGTATGCAAATTGCCAAAAAATGTTAGAGAACGAGGCTAAATCAAAATTTGAGCCCCACGATGGGCACCAAAAATGTGTGTGTAAATGGGTACCTATTGAAAAAGATAAACACTCAATAAGTCATTGAATTAGCTTGAAAGGTTAGATAAAACGTTCAAAACCACTAATATCAACCTATTGCCTGCTAACTAGGAGTGTAATTAGTAACATATCAGCCCTCAGAATATGCTACAAATCAGTGACGAATACAACCTAACATGAAAAATTTTAGATTAAAACAAGCTAACAGATGATAAAGCATGCAATCTAGCTCTAAAAGTTAAAATGAAAACAATGCAAAAGCATGAAATGAAAGATGAAATATGGTTCTAATGTTAATTCAACAACATAAAAATGTAATTTTGATCTAATGTGGAGGCTTATTTCCTCTCAAAAATGGCTTCTATTTATACAAGAACAGGAGAGAGAGAGAGGGGGGACAAGGTTCATTTATGAATTAGAAGACCCATAAATGAAGATGTAAGAGCCATTAATGCCCAAGGCATTAATAAGGCATGTGAGAGACATAGGCTTAAGGCATCTTCATT
>MU224175.1:1501888-1514790 GCA_018584345.1 Thuja plicata
TAATGGAATGTGACAACATTAGGAGGTGGGTTAGGACTAGAATTAGGATTACGATTAGATTAGCATGGGTGAATGGGTTGAGAAGGGTTAGAACCCAGGGTAGAAGTGGTTGAGATAGGTTAGGTTCGGGTTTGAGGGAATATTAATAAATGAAATAAACTTATTTAATTCATTTAGAAATATAGGAATTAATTATTTAAACAATGAAATTACTTTTTAATAATTAGGGGATTATAGCCATTTTAATTTAATTAAATAGGCTAGGGGGAATGGGTTATTTTGCAAGTGGGTAATTGATTTAGGGATTTATTTAATTCCTTTATAATTAAATACTATAGCCATGTTTGATTTTGATAATATTTGATTGGTTGAAATTGATTTAAATTGTATGGCTATAATAGTTAATATAAATCAGTGATAAAAATCACCTAGGACATTAAATTGATTTAAAGAATTATGCCGAGCAGTAATAGGGTCATTTGGACATAATCTAGGGTATGATCACACTTAGGAAAAATAGGGTCCATAGTTAGAACAGACCAAACTTAGGTGGTTACAAGGCCTACCAGCCTTGGTTTTGTAGAGCCAGAATTGCAAAAGTTTCAACCTTGCTTTGGTTGTGACTTGTTAGTTGGCCAAATCACTTTGTTTTCCAAGCATTGGATTGACAAGTCCATAGGAAATCCAATTTATCATTTTTGGGCACTAGCACCTCGGTGGTAAGATCTCCAGATCCTGGAATAATATTTATCTATGAATTCTAACGGTCGCCTTGCCTTGCAGGTTTTCAAGACAACGTACCTTCACTATGTCTGAGGCTTCCACATCTTCACCACCTAGGAGTCCAAAACTTCCTTCCACGGCGGTCACCAGGGCAGCCGTCAGATCCAAAATGGAGAGGGCCTTAGAAAAATTGCCTCTCAACATGAAGTACCTGAAGGACAATGTCATTATGGGATCAAAGATTGAGTCCCAAGTTCAGTTAATTACTGACACCAGTGTCAAAATGTGGGCCAAGATGCAAGCCCTGGTCAAGATAATGTTTATTCAGTGACAGTCCAAGGATCCACTGATGATTAGTGTCAGGGATTCTAGGATTCTCAAGGTCGCCTATTTCTCATGCTCGGTGTAGGCCCCAGAGCTTATTCTTACTCTTGCAGCACATTACAACTCTTCCGTCTGGGCCATCATGCTCGCAGCCCCAATCCCGACCGAATATCCCACCCCCATGGTGTCTCTCGATGCCGCTACTTTTCAGGTAGGTTTGGGGATTCCTCAGTTTTCTAACCTAGCTATCGTTACCAAATCTGATGCCTTAGTGTAATTTCAGCAGGTGGAGGTCACAGCCTAGCAATACATGAACAACCATTGGCTCAAGACTTGGAAGAAGGACCCCAAGAAAATGAAATTAGAGATCCCCCGGTCTGAGTTTAAAGAAAGTATCCAGATGGGGATGATAGCACTATACTACATCTTCAGGCAACCCCATGCCCGAGAGTTCTTAGGGTGGATGTACTACTTTTTTCTTGGCATCACCACCGGTGGGGAATACTTTGATTAGGCTACCATTATCTCTAACCATGTGGATAATTAGTTCCTTCAGGTAGCCCAGAAGAAAAAATTCTATGTGACCTCTTATGTTCTCTAGGCCTTAGCACAACAATGACCCATCACCAATGGGCTACTCATATTAGGTGTACTTGGGATCAGCCCAGGTCAGAATGCTCCCTGGGATTATTTCCCACAAATTTAATGGGAGGCTAGTTTCCCCAGTTTATACCAGGTGAATGATGCCTTCATCTACTACAACCTTCTCACACCTACCCGAGATGTAGGGTACCACCTCTCCAAAGAGGCAATGGATATGGTCAGAAGTTATGGCCATTACTACATCCAATTCTAGCAACATACTTACATAAGCGTAACCGGCTTCTCCGGGAAACCTTACTTGTTGCCTAAACATTGTGGGAACAAGATAATTCTCTTGGAATATTGCAAACAAATGCTAGAGTTTCACACCTTATATGCTTTAAAAAAGGTGACGAATATTCCATTCCCAACCACTTGTGGGAATTACTTGTGCAATTTGGCCGCAGCCAAGGAGGCAGACAGTGAACTCAAGAGCTTAAACTTGACAAAATTTTATTTAGCATGGAAGAACTTTGATCCGCTTGGAAAAATTGCATTGGCACTTCCCCAGGCATTAGAGCCCCACCAATATCACATGGAGGACTTCTAGGAAGATTTCCAGGATGACGTTTAAGTCCAGAGCTGGCATTACATCTAGATGACTATGGGGATGATGGAAAGGTTGAAGATCCAAAAATTTCCAGATGACTTCTCAGACGCCAAACCCACAATAGATCCCCAGTATAAGGAAAAGGGGATTGACAAGATGTCCCTCCCACCAATAGACTAGAATGCCCAGGAGGAGCTTACCATTGAGGAAATCACTCACAACGTGGTCGAGCATAGCCACGAATACTTTAAGAGAGTATGCTCTGGGAGCACCCGCAGAGTTGGCCCGACGATATAGAAGCTGACCTCCGAGGCCAAAACCTCTTCCCAAGTAGGAACCCCTTCACAAGGAGGGGATAAAGGAAAGGGAATAATGGGAACTCCAACCCTACAGGAGACCCCCATAAAAGAACAACTAAAACAATCGATAGCAGCCTCCCAGTAGATGAGGGAGAAATTAATCACGCGATTGGCCACTCTAGTGCTCATGACCAGACCTATCCGTCCTCCCTCTTCCCCTTCACTAGTAGAATTAATGGTCAGGGAAATAGGAATGGATCTAGAAGAGGAGCGGGAAGCCCTAAGGGATGCAAGGCCTCCTTTAGTTACCAGGTGAAAGAAAAGGCATAATCCAAAGCCAACGGCAGAACCGGAGCTGGGGATGCCACAAATCCCACAAGTACAAATCATTTCTTCTGACTCCCCAGAGCCAGAGAAAGAACTAGAGCACACTCATGTCCTATAAAATCCTCCCCCTCAAGAAGAATTTGATGATGTATTCAAAATTGACAAGATTGGAAATTTGCAGTGAGACATCATACAGTCGGAGACAGAAATCCCAGAGCAAGAGGAAGCTCTAGAATAGGAACCTACGCAGGAGTAGGAGGTACAAATAGAAGAGGAAAAAGGGACAAAGTAAGAGATTTCCTTTGAAGTCCCATAAATATAGGATGTGGGAGTTTCAGGGCAATAGAAGCAAAATGAACAAACAACATTAGTTGGGGAAACTGGACCCACGGGAACAACCGTGACCCCAACCGTCATGTTCCAAATGCCACTCCCAAAGGTAACCTTTGGGAAGGTAATCACTGCAGCCCAAATGTTGAATCTTGGCCTGTTGCCTCCCCCACTACCAAAGGATGTACAGATGGAAGAAGACATAACAGCAACAGAGGTTGAGGAAGAACAATAACAACAAGAAGAAAACCCTGGGGGAACCGATGAAGATCCAAATGTTGCCAAGGATATAGACGGTGGGGTAAAGGACATAGGTATCACTAGGGAAAACATCACTAGTGAGTCAGAAGACATAGTGAAGGAGCTAGAAGAGACTCATACTATTGAAAGGGCACAATAGGATATCAGGGAGAAGCCACAGGAGCATATTTTGGCTGCAAAGCCACCCCTACTGCCACAATGGTTGGTGGAATCTCAAAAGAGAAAGGCCCCATCAAAACCCAGAGCCCATCTTTCTTTGGTGGAGATGATGGCTCAGGTGCAGAACCCACCTAAGGTTAAGAAATCTTGGACGGTTCACACTCTTCGAACCGAGCCAGGTACAGAAAGAGTCTCAGTAATCATGACACCTTTCCTAGACACAGATGAGGCAACGGCTGAGGCTAGATATTATGATGTCACAGAGGTATCACTGGGGAAGAGAGGAAAATAGGGTGATCTGAACCTATTGAAAGAAGTAGCCAAGGGAGTGGAGGCTCGCTACGAGGAAGAGGCTCAAAAGTTCAAGGTAGAAAAGGAAAAAAATGCAAACCTCATGGGGTTGCTGACTGAGCTGGCCCAGACCATCAGCGTTATTCCTCTGGGGCCTCTACATCAGATGCACTACTTCCTCAAAGTGATATAGAATCATTTTGGGTGATGAAGAAGAAGGCCCAAGTGGTTGATGAATGGGTTGCTTTGTAGTTGGGAAACGTCTGGCATTTCTTGGTTTCCACACTCCCAAATTTATATGCAGCCTGCCACATCTTACACCAGGCTAAAACCACCAAAAGCATATGGGAGGGAGACATTGATAATTATGAGGCATGGAAGGTTGAGTTTAAATAACTCATCAGCCTCAGAGAAGAGATTATTTTCGAGTCCAAAATTTTAGGAGAAGAGTCATTTGATTTTTTGAGGACCCAGCACTCCAGACTTGACCTCACACTGGGGGTAATCAAGCAACTAGTGGGGACTTTACATGAAAAGGTCAATGCAATTCAATATTATTTCAATTTATACAAGTCTTTTGTTTTGAAGGTCTCCGAAGCTGATCCACTTAGCACCGACACATGCACGTCGGAGGAATATGTTTTGGGAAAGTTTGATGAATTAATGGAATCAAGGTACCAATCCTTAGAAGGGATAGATGGAGCTAAAATGACATGAATAACTCACATGATACTCAGTGGTCATGATGTGGAAAAGATGGCTGAAGAATTTAAGAACAATATTCCAGACCTAGGAGAACAGATTGAGGTGGCCAAGTACCGGCGGGCTGGCCTTAAAGACATCGATGAAGATGGAATTTCCCTTCTCCTCCAGACCTTCATTGATAGTAAGCAACAATAGAAATTATCCAGGGGCTGGAGAAAACTTTTAGGGAAAATGTTTTGTATTCTTTATTCTTTCAGAACGTAAGTTCCCGGATCCCAGAATTTTTGATCCTAGATTTTGTATTCTTTAAGTAACCCGTGTCCCAGTCCCCAAGGCTGACCGGTCACTTTCAAAGTAGTTAATAAAGGTTTCCAAAGGGTGGGTAGCAGTTAATAAAGGTTTTTGAAGGTTTTCATAAGGTGGATAGCTACATCAAGGCATGTCAGATTGGCAAGAGGTTTTCTGACAGATGGTCTTCCCAAGGTGCCGCTTCAACATTACACCTGGCACATCGAAGATAGGGTGCCACTTTCCCATTTATGAGGCATGTAGCCTCGATCCCCAGGGGTTTGAATTTCTTCTTTCTCCTTCTCGGCTCTCTTCTTGAGGCCAATTCTTCCACTCTACCTCTTGACTTCTTCTTCTGACATGACAGGCCTTTTCCATCTTTAGGCCTTTTGTAGAGTGGCACAGGTAGTACCGGCCACTAGATAATATATTTTATTGTATAGTGTAACACAAGTTAGGGTTAGGGTTAGATGTGTATGTGTATAAATAATAGGTCCAACCTTATTCCAAGGGTCGGAAAAATTGATGATTTCGCAGTCCATAGTTAATAGCAATCTGGTTTTCTCAATTCTTAGTTGTAGAGCTCAATGTTCCATAGTCTTTAAGCTTTCAGTAGTTAGATGCTCCCTTCGAGCCACCATTGTAGCACACACCAGTGCTTACTGGAAGAGATGTTAAGTAAGAAGGAATAATTCTCTTAATGATGTTGTTGGCATTCTATCTTCTGGGTTAACGGTATTTTATGCTTTGTGTTCTTCATGTCCTTTGCTCTGATACTCAAAGTAGATTAATGACCGTCTTTCCTTTGCTACTGATAAAATATGAACTGATGGTTGTGTATTTCTTTGGTATTTAGTGGTGTGTTAGAGCATTATCGATGTATTAAACATTTAGTATAACTATAGGTAGATGAAACATTTCTAACTCTACAGTATCTTTTGAATTTTATTTGTTAAAGAGAGTGCACGCTTGCAGGAAACCCCACTCACCTGAATCCTTAGAGTTGATGAGTTGAAGATAACCAACTATCCCCCTCAAAAATAGTCACATCTCCCAACTGAGCCCCGCACCATCGAGACCTGACTCTCACGTGCTTGGAGGCCTAGGGAATCTCATTTCCCCAGACAACCTTTGCAGGCGAAGTTGGCCGATACCCCGGTACCTGGTGACAACTTACTTTTGTTGGTGGACCCGGTCACAAGAATCTCATCAATAGAAACTGGTGCTACAAGGAGGGCATGAACTCATCCCCCTCTCAATATTATGATTTTACACCTCTTGAGTGTTCCCCAACCAATAGTCTTAGGGGTCAAGCCTTCAGTGGGATGGGGTCTTTCTCCCCAACGAGATTTGAAAGAATCCTTAGATCAACCCCCAACCCCGGAAGGTTTGTCAAACTTGAGACCCCTGCTCAAAAGAAATGGACCCTGAAAACCACAATAGCCACTATTGTCTAGGGGTCTAGTATACCACAGAATATCCAAACTTCCTAGACAATCCCAGGGATCAACGTTCAACCTAATCAAAATTTATCTCCCCAAATGGCTGCATATTTTGGAAACATAGGGTCCCCTATGGGGACTTTTCTAGGTGCAACCAACGATTTACCCTCACACCCGAAAAATATTTTTGCATGATATGAACACCTAGGCTAAAGAACCATAGAAGAACACTTGCAGGCATACAAAGATGCCATGAGCTGACACTAGATCCAACATGAATATTTTGTGACCCAGATGTTTCCCCTATCCCTGGGATAGGGTGAACTAAACTGGTACCTTAACCTTCCCGCCAACTCCATCAACAGTTGGCAGGACATGGAGGACACCTTCTTGGCTACCTTCCACATACATGTAGACCTAGCTTGGTCCCATAGCCAGTTCATTTTCATCATAAAGGAACCAAATGAACCCCTTGTAGCATTTAATCACCAGTTCCAACGTGCCTTGAAGCGGTGCACGGGCCCTTTCATCCCATTCACAGAAGTAACCATACAGACCTATCTCAACATGATGGACCCCTTTGTTGCCACTCTCCTTTGGAGAAAAACCACCTTGGGCGACCGGGATACTTTGGCAAAAGTTTACAACCTAGCCTTAGAACTATCCCATGGCCTCAACAAATCCCCAAGTGAGATTGAGTAGAGTACACCATTCAACATGATCCCTAGCAGAACTGCATACACTAGGGGATATAACCCCAATCTGGAAATGGGTGCCCCCATGATAGTGATAACTCCCCTACCACCATCGATAGACTAGTAGGTCCAGTACATATACCCATTGCATACTTAGACAATATCGAGTCTGGAATATTTCTCTTGGAACCAGCCATAGCAGACACAACAACCTCAGACACAACCACCCAAAGTGCCCTTCTTTCAGTCATCAGTGGCTAGAGGATTGCCACCCTTGACTCTGGAAAATACTGCTGCCTTCCTAGGGAACCAACAACAACCATCACATTGTGACACAAACACTCAGCTGACCGTTGAGGTTGAATCCCTCTGGTAAATGTTGTCCACCCTGACTGTGGACATGGGTCAACTGAAAGCGAGGTCCTACGCACCCCAGAACTCCAATTCCCAAAGAGGGAGTATTTTCTCTGGCCAACAAAACAACAATGCTGGAGGAAGAAACTTAAACAGCGGGCCTCGGCCCAACCAACAACAATGGAACAATGACACAAACACCAGAGGTCCACCTCCGAACCAAAATGCCAATCAAAATGGTGCTGGACGATCCCATTTCACACCAGTCATAGACTTCCAGCCCATGACCAATTGGTGTAGATTGTATGACACAGGCTCCCATAATGAGGAAAACTATGCCACACTAGAGAAGGTCATCATGATCTCCTAGCTAGACAGGCAACAGTCGCATGATCCTACTCCCCTAGAGCCTCCTGTGCAAGAGCCAACTCATGGTGCATTCACTTGTGAGACCATCTTCTTCAGATCCTCTGGAGAAGATGAAGAAGAATCCAAATTGTAGGGATTCTTTGATGAATTGATTCTGGCCTTTGAGGTTAATGCCTTCACCAACCCACGGGCTTCTTACAATACTCAGAGCCAGGTTGGTAAAGGACTAGTTTACACGCTGACACCTCCTACCAAGGAAACTCCTCCCCAAGACAATACAACTGACCGACCCATCCCCCTAAAAGGTTCTAACTCTAACCAAGCGAAGGACCTGGCACAGGGAAGCCACCAATTCTTGGGAGGAAGGTTCAACATTACAAAGGCATTGGAACAAACCACCACCTCCAAGACCTTGAAGGAGGTTTTCTTAAACTATCCCAAGAAAAAGAAGTCTCTTCTGAAACTCTTGGGAAACCCGAAGGTCGTCAGTCGCCCACCTAAGACTGTCTCTTTTGAGAACGCCAATGCGACCATCTTCCAGGGGAATAATGAAGATCCTCCATTCCTACTAGGCCCGAACATACAAGGCAAAAACATATAAAAATACCTAGTATATTCCAGAGCTTTGGGAAACATCATGCCCCTATTCATATGATAGAAGCTTGGATTCCAACCCACCCCATCTAATGGCACAGTAATTCAGCTGGATAAAAGTGTTGTGAAGATGGTGGGTAAACTAAAAAATGTCTGGATATAGCTCATCTAGGACCCTAGGATAGCCATCATAATTGATGTCCAAGTGGTGGACATCCCAGAGACTTATGGGATGTTATTGAGTTAGAATTGGTCTAAGTCCTTAAACAGATACTTTTCGACTGACTTCTCCCACTTATGGCTCCCCTGGGAAGGAGAATCAAACAAAATCTAGGTTGAAAGTGAACCTCAAATGAAGAAGGCCCTTACCAAAGTTAGGAGGGTCGATGAGGTCTTATTCTCTGAGACTTCCCCAGGGGTGTACCAACCCCTTGAAATCTTGACGTTCAATTTCACCCCCGAGGAGGATCCCATCGTCCTGCAAAGAATCCAAGACCTAGAAGAAAAACTAAGGGCTGAAGTAAATTCTCAAGGTGCCATAGTGACCCCCGCTACACTCTTTTCTAGAACTTGGTGTCGAGTACATTATCAGAAGCATTCAGAGCTAGAGTGTGAGCCTTGTCTTTTCGTCACTACCTGGCACATCGATGCCTTCCAAAACAAGGAACATACAGCTGATTCCCTGGAACCCAGTATTCCTACTGGAAGCACTTCTTCAGTGCCATTTCCCCAAGGATCTCAACCCCAAATCACCCTGGAGGAAAACCTCACCTATGTGCCAACAATGTGGGAGGAAGCTCCTCCCAATCCCAAAAATAATCCAAAGCCTTCTCCATCTCCCCAACTTCAAATGACGAGCAATGACTTATGGACCCTTAAGTTTGATGGGTCCCAATCCAAAAAAGGTGGTGGCACCCTAAATTTTGATAATTTAGAAGTCCCAATCCATTATCAAGAAGCATATCTCTCCATAAAATAAAATTTCAAAGGAAGGAAGCTTTATGACACAAATAAATAGAACTAACTAATTGAAGCCTTAAGAAAATGCTGGAATTTAGACCTACTACAAAGATGATTTTGACAGAGGATAAAGATTGTCAAATTTTAAAAATCTAAAAATGACCCAGTTTGGGAAATCAAATTTTCTATCTCCAAAAAAAATATTATCTTTTCACAAGGGGTTTTGGATTTTCTACCAAAGCCAAATCTGAAAGTTAGGTAGTTATTTTTTAGTTAGTTTATTATTTTTTCAAAATAATTTGTAATAAGAGTTGTGTCTTTTCACCCTAAAAAGGTGTGAAAGTCACTCAAACACATATATATACATAATGTAAAATGTAAATAGAGGGGAATAAAACAATAATACAATTTTGATAGATGGATTAGATGGATCAATAAGTGCAAATGTGAACTGTATTGTACTATTTTCTTAATCAATAAAGGTAAGTCCTTTTTCTTCATGTATGCAATTATTTCATTATCATTTTACAATTAGTCCCTCGAATAAACCAATAGAACTTCTTCAAAGTGACAATTTGATGTGGATGCTTCCTAATTTGATTCATAGTCTATATTTTCAATTGGTTTTCTCATTTTGCATGGTTAAATTCTGCTGATTGAGGCCTCAGTCAATTGGTCTATCATCTGAGAAGTATTACCCTTTTGATATATCTCTGAATTTGTTTTATGTTGCATGTACATTCCATAACACCTTTGAAGTGATAATTTTTCTTGAAAAAATATCTCTGAGGTTGAACATAGGATTGGACTGATATTGACTCTATTGCCCATAGTTGATTAAGGCACTAGTCTTTCTTGTTTATTGGATTATAGTCATAGTTTCATTATTTAAAGTTTTGAGATACTATATCCATCTGCTCTATTCAGTTCATATCTTAAATCCATCAAACATTCTTTAAATTCTTGGAACATTAAATTTGAACATTTTAAATAATACATTATTTTCAGTTTTGTGATCTTAATAGTACTTTGCCATACTTTGAGAGATAGAAGTTCCAATCACAACTTATCTGCTATAAAAAGTCTATTCAGATAAAGGTTCACCCGCCTTATTCCTACAAAGCTAGAAGTGTAGGGGAAGAGGATCACAATCAATCATTCCCATTAGTTGGCCAAAATCACTTGTTTTTATCATCATTAGATTGGCAAGTCCATAGGAAATCCAATTCAGCATTTTTGGGCACCAATAGATTGGTGACTCTGTTGGGGAGTCATTCAAAAGAACATTTTTGTATTTTACCCAGAAGCTCTAGTGATAAATTTAAGACTCTATTGGGAGAAAAAAATGCAGAAGATAGTAAGTATTTTCCTTCTGATAAGCAGGTGGCGACTCTATTGAACAAAGCATTTTAGTCAGTGACTCTACTGAGGGAGAAGAATCAGAAGGAGATGGTGGATTGTTTTTTCATATGTATCCATCATTTCAAAGAAATCCTTTTATTCCATATGGTATCAAACCATTGGATCTTAGGAGATTTCAATGCATCCCAAATAAGTTATCCCCTAAAATTTCACAACTTCTACCAAAGTTCCATGGAAAATGGGATGAATCGACACTACAACACTTGGATGCATTTTATAAATTCATAAAAGATTATGAGGTTTCTATAGAGGATCAAGTAATGAGGCTATTTGTCAGGATGTTAAAAGATAATGCCAAACAAGTATATGAATCATTACCCACACAATTTATCTCATCATGGAGATAGTTTGAGAAATGGTTTCTTTATACATTTCATGATGCCAGTGGTCAAGAAGACAACATGTGCTATGAACGATATGAAGACCAAAGTTGTAGTATGGAAGAAGATCCAAATTACATTGTGGAAGAAGAATTGTACATGTCCCCTTTGGATACATTCTTCAATTTGGAAAGATATGAAGGAGAATTTGCAATACATTTGTTCATGAGAATGATAAGGATTTATCAGAAAATACCTTTAGATATTAGGCCTTTTGGAAGGGAATTAATGGATAAACTTCATGAGTTAGGAATATATGATGATTCTCAACTGATAATTTTTCTTGAGAAAGTATGTGAGGAATTAAGAAAAGAAAAGAATAGTGACATAGAGGAAAAATATTACATGTCCCCTTTGGATACATTCTTCAGTTTGGAAAGATATAAAGGTGAACCTACACTACATTTGTTCTTGAGAATGATAAAGATCTATCAGGAAATGCCTTCAGATATCAGGCCTCTAGGAAGGGAATTAATGGATAAACTTTGTGAGTTAGGAATCTACCATGATTCTCAACTATTATTTTTTCTTGAGAAAATATGTGAGGTATTGAGGGAAGAAAAGAATAATGACATAGTGGAATAAATTTTGGATCAGGTTGAAGAAGAATCTATACATGATGAGATGTGTATGGAAATTGGTATCAATGACCATGAGGAAGAAGATCTTCTTAGTACAGAAGAAATCTCATATTTACTAGACATTGAATATCAAAAACATGTTGAGAAGAGTGGTCAAAAAATTTTCTCAATGCACCATGATAAGCAACTTGATGGATCAATACATACTCAGGGGGTACTAGATGAAGAAGATGATGAATTTCAAGAATCAAATAACGGAGATGAAATAGAACATCATACAACATATGAACACAAAGAAGTATCAAATGAGAGATCTCATAGAGATATGCCAAGTTCTCTATATCCTTGAATCCATTATTTGAAGAATATTTTCTATGCAATCAAGTCCATCAACATCATGATAAAGACAGTGAGCCTAATGATCATTTTGAAGATGATGGAACTCAAAATATGGGAAGTGTATTCAGAAAGTGAGACATGCATTATTTCATCCTATGAGCATAAGTTGTATCAAACATGTGAAGATGGGATGGAATCAAATAGACATAATGAAGAGAATGTGTTGAAGATTAGTTCTAAAAATTATCTGAGTATCCTATCTAATCAAATTCTTGATAAGAAGGAAGTTCCTGAATGTGAGTTATCTCCAAATCCTTTTTGTGAAGAGAAACAACATCTTGAGTATAGGGAAGATTGTGTACATGAAGGAATCCAAGTAGAAGAGCTTAATCTAGTTACTTGTAGGGTTGATAAAATGCATGAGGATATTCTATTTAGCAAGGACTACAGTGCACCTGCTAACTTTTCTAAGGGTAAACAAAAGTCAAAGTGTGCTAATAAAGAAATGAATGTTGTCCATGAGAATGGTGGCATCATATTCAGGAGATCCAAAGTATTACATGATCAGAATTATGTGTTTGATAGAGGAAAGTAGAAGTGTTCATTTTTTAGGGGGAAGCCTGGGGCCACCCAATTTCACTTTGCATCAGATTAAGTGTGGATACTTGGTCCACTTCTCCAGAGATAGCTGGAATCTTGCTATGCTCACACGGAGCATGCGTCCCCAGAAAGAGCCACTCGTGGTACCCTAAATTTTGATAATTTAGAAGTCCCAATCCATTATCAAGAAGCATATTTCTCCATAAAATAAAATATCAAAGGAAGGAAGCTTTATGACACAAATAAATAGAACTAACTAATCGAAGC
>MU224175.1:1515191-1529532 GCA_018584345.1 Thuja plicata
TAGATGGATTAGATGGATCAATAACTGCAAATGTGAACTCTATTGTACTATTTTCATAATCAATAAAGATAAGTCCTTTTTCTTCATGTATGCAATTATTTCATTATCATTTTACAATTAGTCCCTCAGATAAACCAATAGATGGGTGAATTGGGTGAAAGATAGGGGAAATGGATGGCTATCCTGTAGGAATATGACTTAGAAATGCAACCCATGAAGATAGTCTGAGGCTAGGGACTAAGTTGAGCAATGGCTAATGAGACTCCCCGCATAGAATGTCAAACATACATAGTCAAATCTATCATGTGATACCCGTGGTACATCAATCTGGTGTACTTATTGTTAAAAAATAGATGCCCAAAGGGGTTACCTCCCAATAAATGTCGTGCCCTGTAGATGAAAAGTGCCCACTTCATGATCAAAAACTTCGCGCTTTATTGCAGGAACTATGAGGGAGTGTACTTTCAATGCATTGATAGGGACCAGGCTATGAAAATGATTGAAGAATTCCATGGGAATTTTGGGACTGGGCATGGCTCAGCTAATGCCACTGCCCATCAAATCCTTTGGGCCAAATATTATTGTCCCTACATAGTTAAATATGTTTACACTCACATCTGAAGATGCCATACTTGCCAAACCGTGATACATCGTGAGCGTAACCCGACTATGCCTTTACAACCAGTCTTCGAGGCTAGGCCTTTTGCCCAATGGGCATTTGACTTTATCAAGTAAATTAACCCCAACTTGTTTTCCAACCACTGATACATCCTAACCAAAACTGATTACTACACCTGGTGGTCTAAAGCCATACCTTGCAAAAACAACACAGTAGACGTAGTTATCAAATTCCTAAAAGAAAATATCATCACAAGATTCAGAATGCCCTTCGCTATAGTGTGTGACAATGGTCCAGAATTTTCTTTGATGCAACTACTTGAATGGACCTATAACCAGAAGATCACTCTAAAGTTTTTTAGCAACTATTACCCCCAGGGGAACGGTGTTGCTGAATCAATGAACAAAAAGTTACTCGAAGTGATCAAACACCTGTTAGAACAGAATCCCCAGGATTAGCACTAAAAGCTAAGATTCACCCTTTGGGTTGATCACATTCAAATTAAG
Organism: Thuja plicata; assembly: GCA_018584345.1. Lineage (NCBI taxonomy): Eukaryota > Viridiplantae > Streptophyta > Pinopsida > Cupressales > Cupressaceae > Thuja > Thuja plicata. Next base: position 1,516,317 of record MU224175.1, read on the forward strand.
GCCACCCTAGGAATGTCCCCATTCCATCTAGTTTATGGCCAAAACCCTGTGTTCCCAATCAACTTACAGATCCTAGTTTTGCAGTTTATGCAAGAATTCGGTAATCGGGATAACATTGTGGAAGTTCGGCTCCTGAATCTGGTGTGCATGGAAGAACAATGAAACATATCCCTTGAACATTTTTTGCACACCAAGCAGTGGTAAAATGATGGTTTGACCGTAGAGCCCAATACAAGGCCTTCCAAGTTTCAGACTTAGTCCTGTTGTGGGACAAGGCCTGGGAAAAGAAAGGAAAACACACCAAGTTCCAATGGCTCTGGCTCAAACCATACCTAATCTTAGAATTCTACAGGGCAAATACCTATCGCGTTGACACTATGATTGGAGAACCAGTCCCATTTCCCATCAATGGACATTTTCTCAAACATTACTTCGAATAAGTTTGGTTTTCCCAAAGTTGTATTTTATGTAATGTTCCCTTGCTTGTAAATATTTCTTTCCCGGTGCCTCATTTGGGGGTGCCTTGCTTTGTAAATAGTCTTGTTGGCTGTCTTCTGGGACCGCCTTTTTCTTTTTCTTTGTCTTTTCTTTTCTTTTCTTCTTTTCAGGTTTCAGCATTTTGCTCCCCCTCTTGTGAGGACTGGCATGCTTCGCATAACATCGTGTCTCTGAGATACTACCTTTGGCATGATGGTGAACTTAAGAATCTATTATTAGCATGATGGAATTGGTCTGATCTCTAGAGTTATCTTGCAAGATTGGTAGTACATTATGAGTAATCTTCATCGGATTTATCCCCAGAAGTCTGGTAGTCATTAAAATAAATAATCAAGGAACAAGTAATCAGACACATCGAGGGTAGATCAGTTGAACTTGTTGGTTGACCCAAGTCTGAACTTTTAAAATATTCTTTCTAGATTTAGAGTTTTCCTCCCCCATTTAGCATATTAAGATGGGCAGAAGGGTGAAAGGAGTACCACCATTAAATTTAGCTAAGCTTAAGCTTGATGGTGAAAGAAGTACCGCCCTCCCACCCAGAAACATAAAAAATCATAAAAAAAAATGAAATGGGATGAAACTTTGGTCTCCAAGAGAAATGAGCGAATTTGATGACTTTGGGGTTTGATATACTTAGTGCCTCTTCTTTGCTTCTCCTAGAGGTCATCGGCTTGATTTCCTTCCAAAGCACACACTTCACCACTGATGAAAGGATCATGGATTAGATCGTGTATGGCTAGATTTTCTTAGACATGTTCCTCTTTACAAGTAAGATACTTCAAGTAATGATTTCTTCTAGTTTTGCTAACCAGAGATTTTGTAGTTCTCGAATGCGCTAAGGCATTCATCCTAGATAGTCACCATTTGTTATGCCCTGCATCCCCGTCCCTAAATTTTGTGTGCAAAATGTTGGGTCCCCCTTTTTTTGTTTTTGCTTTTAGCTTTTGCCTTGTCTTTTACCTTTGTTTCTTTTTTTTCCTTCTTCAGGTTTTCTTACCCGTGGTGTTGGTTTTGCTTTGTATTTTTTTACTTTGTGTCTCCGGGACCCGGTCCCGAAGTTGGTCATTCCTTGTCTAGGAGCCAAACCCTGGACTCCAGGATTCTCTACCATGATGTCTTATTTTTGTAAGAAGGTATGGTCACACAGAATCCCTGGGCCCTGAGTCCGGAGGTTTGCCTATTTCAGAGTTTGCAGAAGGAAAGGTAACAAGTTATTTTTGGTGTTGGTTGGTGATCATTTGGAGGTGGAAGCTATTGCAGAGTGTCTAGGGTGCCTTTCCTTCCTTGCCTTTCTTTGGATTTCAGGTTGGTGCTCCTGTTTCTTCTTTCATTTTTCTGCTTTTTCATTGTGTTTTTGGTTTGCATTTCTTCTTTTCTTTGTTTTTGTTTTGCTATGCATTTTGGTCATCTAGTTCGCCACCCGTTGGTGGGTCAGCTCTGCCAGAGGGTTGTCCGCCCTTTGTGCGGTGTAAAGTATTGTATATATTCTACATTTTCTGTGTGGTTTTGTATAGGCTAGTCATTTTTCATTTTTGTTCTACTATAAATTTAGTGTATTTAATGTATATCCATCCATTTTCCATTTATATACCTTCCAACCCTGTTGTACTTAGGTGTATATTTTGTGTGTATTCCAGTGATTTTTTTAGTGGCTAATATTTGCCAATTGGAAAAATTTTGAAATTTTAGAATCCAAATTTGGCTAATAATTCAAGATTTAAGGCGACCTAAATAACCAAAATTTTACAAAATTTTATTTTAGAAATATTTAAATCGCCAAATAATTTATTTTATTAAAAATTTGAACTCAAATATTCGCCTAGTATTTGATAGATGGTTAGATTCAATTCGCCTAAATTTTATCAATTATTATAGAAATCTAAATTAATTCACCAATAATATATCATAATTGTTAGTTATAGTAGGGTTGTATCACCAATATTAGTTGTCATTATTGATTTAAAATATAATCTAGTGATCTTCATTATATTCCATGAGGCAAAAATGTTACTATCTTATTTGCAACGCTTATCGGGGCTAAGATTTCCTTTGGATTGTTGATAAATCAATGACACTAAAGAAATATTGGGTCCTATTATAATAATAAAAATAATGATACATTTATCTCACATAATACAATGAGGATTATTTGATTATATTTTAAATAAATGGTAGCAACTAGATACTATAGAGTTCCCTTGAACCCATCAAATATTTTCATTGTTAGCCTAATAATTTTCTATAAGAACTCTTTTTTTCTTTAAATATAATTATTTTCCATGGTCATTAATGAAATTTTGGTTATTGCTTGAGATTCACCAATATTTTCTACAAAAAATTTGTGATTAAAAAATATTCGCCAATTCAAATAATTTGTTTTCCCAAAAAATTGAGAGATTCACCAATAGGAATTAATTTTTTTTAAAAATAAAATGAAAGATTCGCCAGGATTTTATATATTTTTCTAGAGGGGGTTTCTTAAATTTATCCCTAGTGTATTCGTCTGATCTCACGTCGATCTCACCATGCTTCATCTTTGTTTCATTCAAAATTTGTGAGCTCGTTCCAGGCAGAATACCACCTAGTTGAAGCTCGGCTCTCGGTTGGTTTCAACCAGGTAGTTTTCTCTCTCCTCAATCAGTCGGCCTTTAAATTTCATTTATGTCCCATGTGTGCATTCAATATTGTCCAAGTAACCTCCACTTTTTGCACTTTCGAATAGTTGGCACCGCCGTCGCCATAACTCCCCATTTATTGCATAGCCACATGACGACCACGTGGGCCTGATGACTCACTTTTTGCTCACGTCTTCTAATGGTTAGTTTTCCAGACTCCAAGTCTCTTGTCTTCATCTGACCCACATCTTACTTCCATTAAGTATGCTGAAACCCCCGGGCCCAGATAATGGTCAATCTCAAGTTTGTATTATATATATACTTCTCAGGATTTTTGAACCTAAACTAACTTTTCAGGCTAAGGACGTGCCTCGGTGGTAACATCTCTAGATCCCAGAATAATATTTATCTATGAATTCTAGTGGTCACCTTGCCTTGCAAGTTTTTAAAACAACATACCTTTACTATGTCTGAGGCTTCCGCATCTTCACCACCTGGGAGTCTGGAACTTCCTTCCACGGCAGTCACCAGGGAAACCGTCAGATCCAAAATGGAGAGGGCCTTAGAAAAATTGCCTCTCAGCATGAAGTACCTGAAGGAAAATGACATTATGGGATCAAAGATTGAGTCCCAAGTTAAGTTAATTACTGATACAAGAATCAGAATGTGGGCCGAGATGCAGGCCATGGTCAAGATAATGTTCATTCAGTGATAGTCCAGGGATCCGCTGGCGATCAGCATCAGGGATTTTGGGATTCTCAAGGCTGCCTATTTCCCATGCTTGGTGCCATCCCTAGAGCTTATTCTTACTCTTGCAATACATTAAAAATCTTCCATCTGGGCCGTCATGCTTGTAGCCCTAGTCTTGACCAGATATCCCACCCCCATGGTGTCTCTTGATGCCACTACTTTTCAAGTAGGTTTGGGGATTCCTTAGTTTGATAACCCAGCTATCATTACCAGATCTGATGTCTTAGCACAATTTCAGTAGCTGGAGGTTGCAGCTCGGTAATACATGAACAACCATTGGCTCAAGACTCCAAAGAGGGACCCCAAGAAAATGAAATTAGAGATCCCCTGGTCTGAGTTTAAAGAAAGTATCTAGATGGGGATGATAGCACTAAGCCAGATCTTTGGGCAACCCCATGCCTGAGAGTTCTTAGGGTGGATGTGCTACTTTTTTCTTAGCATCACCACTGGCGGGGTATACTTTGATTGGGCTGCCATTATCTCTAACCATGTGGATTCTCAGTTCCTTTAGGTAGCCCAGAAGTGCAAATTCTATATGACCTCTTATGTTCTTTGGGCCTTAGTGCAACAATGACCCATCACCAATGGGCTACTCACATCAAGTGTACTTGGGATCAGCCCAGGTCAGAATGCTCCCTGGGATTATTTCCCACAAATTCAATGGGAGGATAGTTTCCTCAGTTTTTGTCGGGTGAACGACACCTTCATCTACTACAACCTGCTCACACCTACCCGGGATGCAGGGTACCTCCTCTCCAAAGAGGCAATGGATCTGATCAGAAGTTATGGCCATTACTACATCCAATTCCAACAACATACTTACATAAGGGTAACCAACTTCTCCGAGAAACCTTACTTGTTGTCAAAACATTGTGGGAACAAGATAATTCTCTTAGAATATTGCAGATAAATGTTGGAGTTGCACACCTTATATGCTTTAAAAAATGTGATGAATATTCCATTCCCAATCACTTGTGGGAATTACTCATGTAGTATGGTTGCAGCCAAGGAGGCAGACAGTGAACTCAAGAGCTTGAACTTGATAGAATTTTATTTAGTGCCGAAGAACTTTGATCCGCTTGGAAAAATTGCATTTGCACTTCCCCGAGCATCAGAGCCCCACCGATATCACATGGAGGACTTCTGGGAAGATTACCAGGATGGAATTGAATTCTAGAGCCATCATTACATCCAGATAACTATGAGGATAATGGGAAGCTCCAAAAATTTCCAGATGACTTCTCAAACGCCAGACCCACAATAGATCCCCAGTACAAGGCAAAGGGGATTGACAAGATGGCCCTCCCATCGGTAGACTAGAATTCCCAAGAGGAGCTTACCATTGAGGAAATCACTCGCAACATGGTCAAGTGCAGCCATGAATACTTTAAGAGAGTATGCCCCGGGAGCACCCACAGAGTTGGCCTGACAGTATAGAAGCTGACCTCCGGGGCCGGAACCTCTTCCTAGGCTAGAACCTCTTCACAAGGAGGGGATAAAGGAAAGGGAATAATGGGAACTCAAACCCTGTAGGAGACCCTCATAAAGGTACAACTGAAACAATTGATAATGGCCTCCCAGCAGATGAGGGAGAAATTAATCACGTGACTGGCCACTCCAGTGCTCATGACCGGACCTGTTCGTCCTCCCTCTTCCCCTTCACTAGCATCATTAATGGTTAGGGTGATAGGAATGGATTTGAAAGAGGATTGGGCAGCCCTAAGGGATGCAGGGCCTCCTTTAGTTACCGAGCAAAAGAAAAGGCTTAATCCAAAGCCAACGGTAGAACTGGAGCTAGGGATGCTGCAAATCCCACAAGTAGAAATTGTTTCTTCCAACTCCCCGGAGCCAGAGAAAGAACCAGAGCACACTCATGTCCCAGAAAATCCTCCCCCTCAAGAAGAATTTGATGATGTATTCAAAACTGATGAGTTTGGGAATTTACAAGGAGACATCATACAGCTGGAGGAAGAAATCCCGGAGTAGGAGGAAGCTCCAGAACAGGAACCTGCACAGGAGCATGAGGTACAAATAGAAGAGGAAAAAGGGATAGAGCAAGAGATTGCCTCCAAAGTCCTAGAAATATAGGATGTGGGATTTTCAGTGCAATAGAAGCAAAATGAACAAACGGCATCGATTGGGAAAACTGAACCCACGGGAACAACCATGACCCCAACCACCGTGTTCCAAATGCCACTCCCAAAGGTAACATTTGGGGAGGTAATCACTGCATCCCAAATGTTGAATCTTGTCCCATTGCCTCCCCCACTACCAAAGGATGTAAAGATGGAACAAGACACCCCAGCAACAAAGGTTGAGGAAGAATGACAACAGGAAGAAGAAGAAAACCCCAAGGGAACTGATGAAGATCCAAATGTTACGAAGGATATAGACAGTGGGGTAAAGGACACATGTATCACCGGGGAAAAAAATTTTGGTGAGTCAGAAGACACAGGGAAGGAGCCAGAAGAGACTCATACTGTTGAAAGGGAACAATAGGATATTGGGGAGAAGTCACAGGAGCAGATTTTGGCTGCAAAGCCACCCCTAACGGTGGAATCTTGAAAGAGAAAGGCCCATCAACACCCAAAGCCCATCTTTCTTTGGTGGAGATGGTGGCTTAGGGACAAAATCTACCTAAGGTTAAGAAATCTTGGATGGTTTACACTCTTCAAATCAAGCCAGGCAGAGAAACAGTCACAGTAATCATGACACCTTCCCTCGACGCAGACAAGGAAATAGCTGAGGCCAGAGATTATGATGTCATAGAGGTGTCACTGGGGAAGAGAGGAAAATAGGTTGAATTGAACCTATTGAAAGAAGTAGCCAAGGAAGTGGAGGCTCACTATGAGAAAGAGGCTCAAAAGTTCAAGGCAGAAAAGGAGAAAAATGCAAACCTCATGGGGTTGCTGATTGAGCTAGTCTGGCCCATCAGCGTTATTCCTCTAGGGGCCTCTACATCAGATGCACCACTTCCTCAAAGTGATATATAATCATTATGAGTGATGAAGAAGAAGGCCCAAGCAGTTGATGAATGGGTTGCTTTTCAGTTGGGAAACATCTGACGTTTCCTGGTGTCCACACTCCCCAATTTATATGCGGCCCACCACGTCTTACACCAGGCCGAAACCACCATCAGCATATGGGAGGGAGACATTGAGAATTATGAGGCATGGAAGGTTGAGTTAGAAGAACTCATTGGCCTTAGAGAAGGGATTGTTTTCAAGTCTGGAATTTTAGGAGAAGAGTCATTTGATTTTGTGAGGACCCAGCACTCCAGACTTGACCTCACATTAGGGGTAATCAAGAAACTGGTGGGGACTCTATGTGAAAAGGTCAATGCAGTTCAATATTCTTTCAATTTATACAAGTCTTTTGTTTCAAAGGTCTCTGGAGCTTATCCGCTTAGCACCGACACATGCACGCTAAAGGAATATGTTTTGGGAAAGTTTGATGAATTAATGGAATCAAGGTACCAATCCCTGGAGGGGATAGATGGAGCTAAAATGACATGAATAACTTGCATGATACTCATTGGTCATGATTTAGCAAAGATGGTCAAAGAATTTAAGAACAATATTTTGGACCTAGGAGAATGGATTGAGGTGGCCAAGTACCGGTGGGCTGGCCTTAAAGACATTGATGAAGATGGAATTTATTGTCTCCTCCAGACCTTCATTGATAGCAAGCAATAATAGAAATTCTTCAGGGGCTGGAGAAAACTTTCAGGGAAAATTTTTTGCATTCTTTATTCTTTTGGAATGTAAGTTCCCAGATCCCAGAATTCCGGATCCTACATTTTGTATTCTTTAAGTAACTTGTGTCTTGGTCCCCAAGGCCAACCGGTCACTTTCAAAGCAGTTAATAAAGGTTTCCAGAGGGTGGGTAGTAGTTAATAAAGGTTTTCAAAGGTTTTTAGAAGGTGGATAGCTACATCAAGGCACGTCGGATCGGCAAGAGGTTTTTTGACAGATGGTCTTCCCAAGGCGCCGCTTCAACATTACACCTGGCACATCGGAGATAGGGTGCCGCTTTCCCATTTATGAGGCATGTAGCCTTGATCCCTAGGGGGTTGAATTTCTTCTTTCCCCTTCTTGGCTCTCTTCTTGAGGCTGATTCTTCCACTCCACCTCTCAACTTATTCTTTTGACATGACAGGCCTTTTCCATCTCTAGGTCTTTTATAGAGTGGCGCAGGTAGTACCAACCACCGAATAATATATTTTATTGTATAGTGTAACATAAGTTAGGGTTAGGGTTAGATGTGTATGTGTATAAATAATAGGTCTAACCTCATTCCAAGGGTTGACAAAATTGATGATTTTGTAGTCCATGGTTAATAGAAATTTGGTTTTCTCAGTTCTTAGTTGCAGAGCTCAATGCTCCGTAGTCTTTAAGCTTTCAATAGTTAGATGCTCCCTTGGAGCCACCATTGTACCATGCACCAATGCTTGCTGGAAGAGATGTTAATGAAGAAGGAAGAATTCTCTCAATGATGTTGTTGGCATTCTGTCTTTTGGGTTAACGGTAGTTTATGCTTTGTGTTCTTCATGTCCTTTTCTCTGATACTCAAAGTAGATTAATGACCTTCTTTCCTTTGCTACTGATAAAATATGAACTGATGGTTATGTATTTCTTCGATATTTAGTGTAGTGTTTTAGAGAATTTTTTGATGTATTGAATGTTTATTATAACTATAGGTAGATGAAATATTTCTAACTCTGCAGTATCTATTGAATTTTATTTGTTAAAGAGAGTGCACGCTTGCAGAAAACCCCACTCACCCAAATCCCCAGAGTTGATGAGTTGAAGATAACCAGCTATCCCCCTCAAAAATAGTCACATCTCCCAACTGAGACCCTCACCATCGAGACCTGACTCTCACATGCTTGCAGGCCCAGGGAATCTCATTTCCCCAGATAACCTTTGCATGCAAAGTTGGCTAGTACCCTGATACCTGATGACAACTTATCTTTGTTGGTGGACCCGGTCACAAGAGTCCCGTCAACACCATCTCCCTTATCCTCCATATCAATCTTCTTTACCATCACCCTATCTGTATCTGTGAGAATACTTTTAGAGGCCTTGGCCTATGATAGCATATCTTTTAGAGGAGTACTATCTAAAGAGCTAGAAGCTTATGTTCCTCCATAAAATCAAAAAGATGAAAAAAAAATAAAAAGTGCCTTGGTGAAAACCTAGTAAACAAGCACCTTGGTAGCAAAAGTAAAGATAAATCAATCCATCCTATGGTGAAAACCACTTCTTATGGCGCCTTGGATAAGTACCATGATGAAAACCTGGCAAACAGGCATCATGTGTAATTCCTCCTACCAACACTCTTCACTTGGGGGCAAGTTCCTTCCATGTCATCTTCTCCCATCATATCTTACATCTAGCTAGCTCATGAACATCCATCTTCCTTCTGCTGATCTTGACAAGGTTGAGCCTATCCATGAGCATCATGTATCCTGACATTCATGATCCCTTCCATTAGCCTATTTACTTTCTCTCATGCATGCTACCCTATCGTGATCTTGCTTATCCCAAGCCTATCCTTCCTATCTCTGTGCATTCCTATCATAATCCAAAACATGCACTTATACCTCCATCAACCTTTATCTTGGTCATAGCTATATCCTATCCTATGAAATTGAACCCTTGGTCATGATCAAAATTGAAAAACAAGTTCTTAGAAGTCTCTTGACATGTACACTCTTTTGGACCACATAATTTTCATGACATCAGGTCATTACCCTAAATGCTATACAACATCGCTCCATGAGCCTACATTGCTATATTATTTTTTCCCTAGCTTGGGTAATCTTGAAGAGACTGTCATTGAGGGTCACATTCACCCTCTTCATCCATCATTGGGTATTCATCTCATATATCATCTTTCTAATCCATTTGCAATTTCCTACACCTTGCTAGACATATGGGAAAACCATTATGATCTTGCTTGAGATCGAGTAATCTCTAAAAATCAAAAAATTGTAAAAAGTCCTGAAAAAATGATCATCTTGGTGAAAACCTAGCAATAGGCACTTTTGATGCATCCACCAAAAAAAATAAAAAAAATAAAAAAAATCTCTATTGACTATCTTTCAATCAACAGTTATTGGGGCAATCTAACCCTGACTCCTAAAGATTGAGCCTCATTCTGGGGACAGTCTTTTGAAAGGTGATAAATGTTCTGGTATCTGGGCAATCTAACCCAGATTCTTGGGAGTCAACATGCTCTTAGTTACCTTCAAGACACCAACTTACATGGATTGAAACTAGTCATACTCTCTAGATAACCTCCTTGGTCTAGGGGACACGGTCCTATTACTCTTCACATTAGTCACCAGTGGTTCTCACTATGTCTGCCTACTGATACCTAGCTATTGCTACGATCTTTCAACTTGAGAATATTTCTCACATCAGTAACCAATAATTCTCACTGTGTTTACCTACTGTCACCGTACTTTGGAGATTTCTTGCACATATGTCTGTATATCGACATCAATCTGTTGGAATTGGAGTTGTACTCAACGCTCTATCTATTAATACTTAGTCTTGACACATTCTTGTTTTAGTTTGTACATAGCTTTCGGTCACTTTCATGACACTTTGGTTCCTTTGCAAACCCTACTGACTTGACACTGATTCAGCACCATATGCTTGGGGGAAACCAAATCTGGTTTTTCCTTGTAGCATATGTCAAGTCAGTCAAATCTGATTGCATCTAGAGTCAGTAATCTTGTCACTTCTCAAGGACAGCTATCTACTGACACAAACCAGTGTTTCTCAACACCCCAAATAAAATAGTTTTTCTCAACACTATATTTGGACACATCTGTGTTTTTCAACACACATTAGATATCAAAACGTAAACATCTATCAATAACAATCAAACACAATGCACTCACAAGCACAACAGTGTTTTTCAACACCCCTATACACTTACATATTTGAAAACTTTAAAATTGGCTAAGCTATGATTGAATATTTCTTTGTATGTTGTCTATTCTCATTGATTTCATTGATATTTTCTTTTTCTACTGCTTGTTGGTGTAGTCTCGATGATCCGGCAACACAAAATAAATAGGGTGTATGTGATAAGAGCTCCCGCATTAAGGTGGAAAAGCCTCACATCCCTCGATCTTATTTATTTGTACACCATGGTGAGGTTGGTACTATCACCTTGACTATTATTTCTTTTCTTGTCTATACACAATCAGACTCATGGTCATCTTGGCTTTGAATGCCTCGATACTGGTGTACTCTTGCAACATCAACTGGAAACAATGTTCAGGTCATCTTGGGTTTTGTGCCCTGATGCTTACGTTCGTTTCCCATATCTTATCTGATGAAACTCATATTCATATTCTTATGGTTGTAGTGGCACTAGTAAGGATTGTACCAACTTTTATGTTTCAAAATTTCTCTATGATAAAAACTATCTGATCGGTCTCACAACCATGTCCTAGGAATTGCATCTAGCATAGGACTTCATTTTCATACTAGACTTGCATTGTGGCAGCAATTTGATGCTCACTTCATTGTGTTCTCCTGGATTTGTACATTAAGGAGTTCTTCTTCAGTGCTCTGGCTTCATCCTGAATACTCAACTGTTCGATCCTCACTCTCACTTTTCAAAAGTGGCTATATCGATTTTTTTGAATCTATTTTCGTGATCGAAATCAAAATCTGACACTCCTATATCGCTCAAAATTGCATTTTAAAATATTTGGGACCGACGCGATCGGATGCTTTTGCAGTCGACTTTCTGACATCTCTTTCTTGTCAGAATCTCCTCATATCATCATTTTCTCAAAATTGTTAAAATTTTAATCAAAACTCAACTCTAGTCAACTCTAGTCAACCTAAGTCAAACTTGATCAATCAGACCTCGATATCGCTGAAAATTGATTCTGAATCTTTTGAATTCTTCCCTAATCTATTTTGAGTTCTTTTGGAACCTTGATTCAACATATATCTGTGATTTCTCGCTCTTAATCAACATTATGACATGTCATGTTTCCATTTCACTCCCAAGGGGTTAGGATGATTACATCATTGAATCTATTTCAATCAATCTGATCTGAATTCAAAAATCCTTGTTGCTAGGGGTATCTCACCACTTGGGGCATGTTCAGTTTTCATACTTCACAGTCAAAACTGGGTACTCCACAATCGATAGGGGCATATTTTTGTTGGAAAGTTGACTATAATGAATTATATGAGTCTATTTAGTGTTTTCATTATGGCAACAAATTCATATGAAGTTTTGGAGTCAGCACACATTATCAGAAGATCAGAAATTGGCTAAGTACAGAAAATAGGACAGAGCAAGGAATAGACTGTTATAGTTTTAATTAGCATGTGTTCATTTGTTATCCAAATGATATGTGCCTTTGAAGATAAGCTTATGAGTATGTTTACATGCTAATTCTAAGAGAGTGTGATCAGATCTACAAGTATGAAGAAGATATAGCCAGTTGAAGAGGTACAGCCAGTGAATGCCAGAACAAGACAGAGATCATGGAAAGAGCCAACAGAGATTGTCTTGGTGTGGAAGTTGCACTTATCCTTAGTACTTGTGCCTTTGGATTAGTGATTTTTAGTGACCTAAAAATCTATGGTTAAAAGCGCATGACTTGATTCATCCGGGATAATTAGTTAGAGCTATTTTGGTGAAGCAGACTATGTGAAAAGACGTGTCTATTTGGTTTAAGTAAAGCAGTTATAATTAATGTTAAGCCGACTTAATGAAGGGTTGCAGGGTTATGTAAGTGATCAAGATAGATGATAAAAGGTTTCCTAAATCTAACATGTTCATTTCATTTTAGGAATTACTTATAGAAGGTCATTTGTGATGGGAAAAGTTGTGGAAGCCAGAGATAAGAAAAGCAGAGCAGAGTGTAAAAGCAGCAAAGATATATCTATCATATGTTAATGATATAGATATTGAAGTAGAAGCTTTTAGAGTGAAGATAAGATTGTTGTAGTGTTTTACAAGAGGTTAAAGAATCAGTACACAAAAGGAACTGATCAGATAAGTAGTGTCACAGCAGCAGTTCACCTTGCAGATACAGTGTGTATCAAATATCCAGAAGGTTGTAGCCTTCACCATTTGGATAGTGAGTCCACCACCCCTAATAGGGTTATTGTAAGGGTAAAAGCACAATAATCTGTCACCCTTTTACAAAGGAAAAGGACGACAAAACCAAAACAGTAAAACTTCAAGGGCATAAAATTCACATTTCTGTTGAGAATTTGAAGATGATGTAAACTAATGAAATGTGTCAAATAGGCTGAATTATATGCCTATAATTTTTTTTAAAAAAATTGAACCAAAATTAATAT
>MU224175.1:1612286-1625574 GCA_018584345.1 Thuja plicata
GGCATAAGCATTGTACTTGATGTAGAAGAGTAGGTCCTTGAAATAATATGGATAGGGCTCTACCATAGGACCTAAATAATTTTTTAGTTCTTTCAACATATGCTTCTGTAACAAGCCTTTTGCAATTATGGGCTTAGAACTGTATCTATTTTCCTGCCTTGTCATGTCAATCCTTTTAGACATGGTGCTGAATAAGCCAAAGGCTTGCATGAATGAGTTTATATTTAAAATCAACAAGGCAGTGCCATCATCCCTTTTAATGGTCTTTGAAAGGGCATCATAGTGATTTTCTAGATCAAGAAATAGGTCAACATCTAAGAACACATCAGGAACTAATAACCTAGCCAGACCACATGTCCAAGGGTTTGAAATAGGGATGGGCTTATCTGAATTCTTATAAAAGTACATGAAAAGAGAGTAACCTGTTGTGCCTGGGGTCACAGCATCTCGGATGTTTTTGTAATCATCCAGAAGGACACTAGCATCGACCTTCTTGCTCTGTGTTGATCCTGGCAGAAGCTGGAGAAACTCATCAGAGTAACTCAGTTTTCCTTTCTGTTCTTCTCCACTGCCTCCACTTGTCGAAGTGACGCTCACAGCTCTTCTCATCTTTACAACACCTTGAATTTATTTCCTCTAACCGATATTGAAACAAATCTAATCTCCAATATCAGCCAACTGCTCTGAGCACAATCCTCTACAATTTAGAACTTCTGATCACTTTTTGATATACTGCAACTGCTCAAAATATCACTCTTCCCTGAAAATAAGCAACTTGGCTCTGAAATCTTGAAAGCACGGTAAATGGGAATGAGTGCACCATCAACTCCTTATAGCGGTCATTCAGAGTACACAGCTCATAATTCAAAAATATCAATTCTGCCATTAATTCAGCATGCTGTGAACTTTGAAAAACCTAGCCGTAGTTGCACGAAGTTGACAGGAAATCAAATTTTCAAATATGAATCCTCGGAGCAATCATAAAATTTTTAAGAGAGCTGACATGTCACCATTTGATTCGTTGTCTGTCATACATCTCAGCTACCCTTTATGCACAGTAATCAAAATTTGAGCCTCTGATTGGCTACCGAGAGATTTTCTCTGTCACATCAAGAAACTGCCACCATTTTTTAGATCTTGTGATCAGGCGACCACGCGACTGCATTAAGTCTCTCTGTCGCGGGTGTTTGTTCTTAACCATAGTTTCATCTCGAGACCTGGCGACAATATATTTTCTTAACTCTGGCTGACCTGAGTGACTATCTAGCGATCACCTGACCCAATAGAAATCGAAGTCACGAGCAGTTAGCTTTAACTCATCTTTCCTTCCGAGACCTGGTGACTAGCCGTTATCATTAACCTTTTCAGTTATCGTCCTGTCGCTGAATGCTTATACTCTTTTTCAAGACCATGCGACAACCTTTAGTCGCCCAGTCAGGAGATACTTTCAACTTTATCTTAACCTGTTACAAGTGCCTTTTCTTTACTCATAGCAACTGCGCGACATATCCTAATCGCCAAGTTGGGAGGACTTTTTCCCTAGGGCACTTTCCTTTCCAGACTTTGCGACCACCGTTGGATCTTCTGTCTCTTTTATCTCAGGGCAGTCACTCAATTGCCAGATGTTTCCCCATACCCTTAAATCATTCTGAGACTTTGCGAATGAAGGCAACATACCTTAGTCTCATAGTCACTTAATCCTTTTCTTCTTTCTGGCGACCTCCCGACAATCCACTTACTTTATGACAGATGTCACCCGCACATTGGTTCAATTGATGCATAACGGGAAACTGAAACATTTTTTCTGCTTTGGCGACATCCCGACTGAGTCATGCCGCAAACCTCAAATGGTTAGTCGCATAGTCTGAGCTACTAACTCTTAACCACCATTCTATTATGAGACCATGCGACTAAAGGAAAACTTAACCGTGAACTTTGGCCTGATCTAGCGACAACGCGACATGAAGTAATCATGAAGTCTGAGAACTTTTTTCATAACTGTTGACTTCTCCTGTGATCACCCGACTAACAGAAATTGCCAAGTCTCGTAACACTGAAGGAATATCCTAATTTATATAGATACCACGCGACACAAAGGAAAAGCAAAGTCGGGAAGAGCTTTGGAATATTCGGCTGTGGTAACGCGACGAGGCGGCCTAACTTTAAAACACATGCCTTTAGTGATTGAAAAAGAAATAGTGAAACATAAGACATGACCTAGGGTTTAAATTTCATCGTTAAACACTTTCACAACTAGGGTTTTTAGGGTTTTTTACAAATTTGGACAAGGTTAGACATGAACACCTGAAATTTTACAGAGGGTAGGACAAGGAACCAGCAAAAATAGGAAATACAACCAACAGGTTCTCCAAGCTCGGGGGTGGTCTCCTTGAGACCTTGGTTGGGAGGTGAGCTTCCCATTGTTCTCCTCATGAAATTTACATTTTTGAGGTCAATATGATGGTGAAAGAAGCTTGGAAGAAATCTCTATTTGGGGTGTAGTTTTTTGTAAGCAACTTCAATGTTGCATAGCTACCCATTTTGTATTGAAATTCATTCTTGTTGATTGTTGAAATGTTCATTTTAGAATATTTTTCAAGCTAGATGTGAAGAGATCTCATTCTTTATGTAATGATCCATTAAAGGAAGAAATGTTGCATACCATCCATGTATTGTATAGATTTACCATCTTGAAGATGTGTAATTGTAGATTGTAAGATTACCATAATGTAAATGATGGATTCTTTAGTTCATGCATATTGCATTCTATTTTTATTTTATTTTAAAGTTGACCATTCATGTTAGGGGGATACTCAATATTGAAAGAGAAAGACAATATAATAGTTTCATATCATAAAAACCTTCAGTATTTTTGAATCTTAAAATCTCCATTCCAATCTCAATTCTTTAAAAGAAAAAAAAACATTGAAATAATGACAAATCAAACTAGTTAGTATGACAATGTAAAAATTAACTAATACTATTAGTCCTCTTAATATATTGTGCAAATAAATCAAACCAAATGCATATAATAATCTATTAAAAAAATTAAACCAAGAAAATCTACATGGAAGGGTTTAGAACAAACTAGGCCCATGACACTTTTCAGATTTAGAGCAAAAATGCTCTCTCAAATTTGTATGGGGAAGGAAATATTCTCCTTACCACAGAGAATATTGCTTTTCTAATGTGTTCTCTCTCTCTAATTAATTTAGTCTCCTAATTTCTCTAGCATAACCTTGAAATTAAATACTAAATTCTAATTAATCTCACCTTGCACTTTTACCCATTTTCATGGGCCCCACTCTTACCACCCTCCTTACCCTTTTTACCTCCTTGCTTGGGCGCCACTATTGCAAAGTTTGTAAAATAAATTAAAATGTTTTGGGGCTGCTAACATATATCTTGGGATGCACAAAACCTGCATCGTCTTCCTCTCTTTCCTTCTGACATGTCATAACCCTCTTTCCTAAGTCAACTCCCATGCGTTGGTTTTCACCTCCCATCATGTCTGCTGCATTTGGTTTGGGAAATTCTTAGTGGACCCCACCTTATACTTCAAAACATGCACCACTTTCCTTACTTCATGTCTGTACTTTTTTTTTAGTTAAAACCCTTCCTCTCCCATGCAAAAATTCTTCTTGGGAGATTGGTAGCATGATTTGGTGGGCCCCCAAAATCCCTTCATTCATCTTGCTGCACTCCTCCCAATAGGAATTCGACCCCCCTATGCATTTTGGACTTTGTGGTGGGGGGAATAATAGATTAATAAGTTAGTAGATTAATAAGCTAATAGATTAGTAGGTAGTTAAATTATATTTATAGGTAGTTAGTAGATAGTTTAAGTTAGTTAATAAGGTCTATTTCTTTATTGATTTAACTCTTAATTGTGTAGCATTTTATACATATATAAATTGATTCAATGATGTAGCTTTAGTTAGTAGATTAATAACTTTTATGTTATGAAAGATGAATGGATTTATTAACATGATCAAATTTAATTTATATTGGATCAACTTATTAAAATAATAATTAACCATTTTAAATGGATCCTTAGCATTAGTTGTTTAGGTTATTTTAAAATTGTGATATTTGTGAACTAATTTCATAGGAATTTTGGCCTAAAGTTATCATTAGCCTATTAGAGAAGTGGATTTACTCAACCAATTCAAATGTATAGTTAATGTTAATTTAAATTTTATTATGATAAAAAAGAATATGTTACTCTTGTGTTCAAGGGGTTATGTGTTATGTTAAATTTCAATTAGAAGTTAATTTAAATTTTGTATTAGAGGATAATTTAATTGTCTTATTAAAGGTTAATTTAAAGTTATTTTGTTAGGGGATTGAAGAATTAGGATTACATGTATTTTCATAAAAGGGGAATAATTTTATTAGAAATGATATTGATAGGTTAGGAAATTAGATTTGATTTCAGCTATTAGAGTTTAATTAATAGTTGTTTGGTATAGTGAAATTGTTATTAAATTTTAAGCATGTCAATTGATAAATATTTCATGTATGTTAGTTTAAAAAGGGAGTAGAATATTAATTTGACTAGGTTTTGAGCTAGTAGTTAAGGTTGAAAGAAAACTGAAACTAGATTTGAATGGATTAATTTGTAATCTAGGTTAAGAGTTACGTAAGCATTAGGTCAACCGAATTCAACATATGTTTATAAAAACCAACTATCATCATGATACTAAACGTAGTTAAACATGGAATCAGAGTTAGACCAGCCTGATTTAAAGCGTTCATATAACCCGTGGAACAAGTTGATGCCCCAATTCTACATCTGTTTGTGTCATGACCCTAATTTAGTCTACGTATATATCTTGTAACTCGAAGGTTAACTCTACCTTGCTATCACCTTTCCAACTCAACCATTATTAGTTGTACGTACGTATGTGTTTTAAGAAAAAAAATTGTGTGTGTGCTTTGCCCTAGTTTTTGGCATGACATTTTGGTATTAGAGCCATGTTTTGACACTAAGAACCTAACCCATTACATTTCAACTCATTAAAAACTTAAATCATTGTGTAGGATGCCTGCGGTCACCAGACCTAACCGACGAGGAAGAGGTCGTAGAGCTCCCCATGCGAGGGTAAGATAGGAGGATCCACCACCTCCACCACCACCACCTCCACCACCTCAGAACCCTAACCAGGATATTATGGATGTTCTCCAAAATCTGATTGGGGTGATTCAGCAGAGACTACCACCCATAGTTCAGTAGCAGATTCCCAAAGGGGAAGCACATATTTCAGAGAATGATAGAGCAGTTAGTAGAGAGAGGAGTAGGAGTCCTCCACCCAAGTCTATTGAGGGTCATGATGATTAGGAGGGTGAGTTAGTTCATCAGGTTGTAATACCATGTGAGCATGAGAAACGTGCTAGGGAGAGACCCCTAGAGATGTTGGAGATGAGATCTGAGAGTTATTACGACTCCAGCCACCCTTATTTTTGGGATCCACTGACGGGTCAATAGCAGAGGCCTGGTTACAGAGTTTACAGTGATTTTTTAGATTGCGCCCTTATGGGAGTAATCTAAAGGCATGACTTGCACTCCATCTCCTACGGGAGAAGGCTTCCACTTGGTGGGAGCAGGAGGTGTCCATAGGTGTAGTGAGTATTGACACACTCACTTGGGAGACTTTTGTGGCATGTTTCTATGAGAGATATCTCTCTGAGCATTTCAGATAGAGACAGGTAGAGGAGTTCCATGATCTCCAGCAAAGAAGCCTCGCAGTGAACCAGTATGAGAGTCAGTTTCTCAATCTCCTTCCATATGTTGATTACATGAAAGACAATAAATTGTGTATTCACCATTTCATTAAGGAAATTAATATGTCTCTTCAGAGCACAGTATGCCTAGCATTCCCTACCACGTTCAGAGGGGCAGTTGAGACAGCACTTGTAGCCAAGGATATCCATACTAGACAGGAGTCTCAGGATTGGTCCCAGCACCAAAACCCCTCTTCCCAATAGTCAGGGTAGTAGAAACCCCTTGGAAAGGGAAATAGAATCACTCAGCAAGATCCTTTAAGGGTCAACAGTCTCAGAAGTAAAGATCCCAACAGGACTCTAGACAGAGGCATTCACAGGGTTATCAAGGCTCTAAGCCCAAACAGTGGCAGGCTCAGGGCCCTAGATAGGATCATAGGACACAGACCCCTCAGACACAGTTAGCTAGGACTCAGCAGTCCTCTAGGGGTGGATATAGTGGTTCTAGTAGGACCAGAGGGTCACAGTAACCTAGGACACAGGGAGCACAGATTCAGACCTGAGGGCCATGTTACACTTGTGGTGGTATGGGCAAATTAGCAAGAGAATTCCCATAGGGACAGTTAGCCTGTGGTCAGAGAGGGGCTACCTCAAAGCATACAGTTGGAGATATGAGTAGATCCCATAGATTTTTGTAGCGGTTGATAACTGCCAGGCCAAGCACTAGGCCACGGTCGTAGAGACCGCAGGTATGATTCAGGGTATCAGTGTTTCTATCTTGTTTGATTCAGGAGCCATAGACTCATTTATATCTCCCTATGTAGTGGAGCATTGCGGGCTGGTGGTAGTTAGACAGGATGTCAGTTGGGAGGTTGAGTTAGCTTCAGGAGCTAGAGTGTCTATTAGTTCCTTAGTTTGTAGTTGTCAAATTTAGATTGGAGACTTAATCACGATGACTGATCTCTGTCTTACCCCTCTAGGTTCTTATGATGTAGTCCTTGGCATGGATTGGCTATGTGCCCACAGCGCCAAGGTGGATTGTCTTTAGAAGAGGGTTGAGTGTGTTGATGATTGTGGCACTTCTATGGTGATCTTTGGGGTACAAAGACCTGTATCCCTTTGCATAATTTATGCTATGCAGCTTAGGCAGTGCGTGCAGAAGGGATGTCAGTTATTTTCCATCACCATTAGTGATAAAGAGGAGGATTCAGAAGGGGAACCTTTGCTTGAGGATTATTCTATTTTTGAGAAGTTTGCAGATGTATTTCCTACTGAGCTACCTGGTATACCTCCACCTAGGGCAGTTGATTTTCACATAGATCTTATACCAGGAGCCAAGCCAGTATCTAGAGCACCTTATAGGATGACCACACATGAGCTCAATGAGCTCAAGATTCAGTTAGAAGAGCTCTTAGAGAAAGGGCATGTCTAACCTAGTGTATCACCTTGGGGTGCACCTATGATTTTTGTGAAGAAGGATGGATCACTTAGATTGTGCATTGATTATCGACAATTGAATAAAGTAAAAATCAAGAACCAATACCCACTCTCCAAGATCAATGATTTGTTTGATTAGTTGTAGGGTGCCCGAGTTTTCTCAAAGATAGATCTAAATTCAGGGTACCATTAGTTACGGATTGTGGAAAGTGATATCCACAAGATTGCTTTTCACATAAGGTATCGTCACTATGAGTTCATATTAGTGACATTTGGCCTTATGAATGCTCCAGTTGTGTTCATGAGCCTCATGAAAGGAGTATTTTGTACATTTTTGGATAAATTTTTGGTAGTGTTCCTTGATGATATTCTGATATATTCTTACAATGAGGAGGAGCATGAGGAGCATCTGAGATAGGTTCTATAGTGTTTGAGAGAGAATCACTAATATGGTAGCTTGTCAAAGTGTACCTTCTTTAGACCCAAGGTGCATTATCTTAGTCATGTTATATCTGGCGATGGGATCTCTGTAGACCCATCAAAGATTAGAGCTATTATGGATTGTCTAGCACCCACCAGTGTCACTGAGGTCAGAAGTTTTATGGGCCTAGCAGGATATTACAGACGCTTCGTGGAAGGATTTTCTAGAGTGGCTCATCCC
This sequence comes from Thuja plicata, assembly GCA_018584345.1. NCBI lineage: Eukaryota > Viridiplantae > Streptophyta > Pinopsida > Cupressales > Cupressaceae > Thuja > Thuja plicata. The sequence goes on from MU224175.1 coordinate 1,620,109, forward strand.
ATCACCTCCCTTCAAAGAAAGGGGAAGAAGTATGAATGGACAGAGAAGTGTGAGAGAGCCTTCCAGGAGCTCAAGAGAGCCCTCACTAGTGCACCAATTTTAGCAGTGCCAGATCCTTTGGTAGATTTTGTTGTATGTATTGATTCTTCATTGGATGGTTTAGGAGTAGTCCTTATGCAGGAGGGTTGCCCTATAGCTTTCGATTCTAGGAAGCTAAAGACTCATGAGCTTAATTATCCTACTCATGACCTAGAACTCACAATGGTGGTTCATGCCTTAGTGAGATGGTGACACTTCCTTCTAGGTCACTAATTTGAGCTTCATTCAGATCACCAGAGCCTACAGTATATCTTTACACAGCCCAATCTTAATGCTAGGTAGAGGAGATGGATGGAGTATTTGTGTGAGTATGATTTTGATGTTCATTACATCAAGGGGAAAGAGAATTTAGTTGCAGATGCCTTGAGTAGGAGGTGACATGAGCTCTCATCTATGACTTCTAGTATAGATTTGAGGGACCGCATTTTGCATCATTTGCCAGAGGATGGATTATATGTGGAGGTTTTTCAGTTTATCCATTCTTAGAGACCCCTTGAGGGGAGATTTGCAGAGTATTATTTGGAGTCTGATGGACTTCTACATCATAGGGGACGCATCTATGTACCTTCTATAGGTGACTTATGAGAGTTTATTGTGCTTGAGGCTCACAGAGCACCTTATGCAGCTCATTCAGGACTTAAGAAGTTGCATGTCGATCTAAGACAGTTGTATCATTGGCCGGGCATGAGATTGTAGATTGCCAGCATAGTTGCTAGATGTCTAGAGTACCAGAGAGTGAAAGTAGAGCACAGTCATCCAGGTGGGCTCCTGCAGCCACATGAGATTGCCAAGTGGAAGTGGGATACTATATCTATGGACTTCATTGTTGGTCTCCCTATGTCTTCTCATCACCATGATGCTATCTTGGTGATAGTTGACACATTGACCAAGGTTGCCCACTTCTCACCCGTGCATACTACACTCATAGCACAAGACCTAGCTTGGGTCTTTTTGTAGTATATTGTTAGACTTCATGGCATTCCTTTTAAGATCATCTCTGATAGAGACTCCTTGTTCACATCAGCCTTTTGGAGAGAGTTACAGGCAGCATTGGGCACTAGGCTCAATTTTAGTACAGTATATCACCCTCAGACAGATGGCCAGACTGAGAGGGTTAACTAGGTATTGGAGGACATGTTGTGCATGTATGTGATGGACCATCAAGTCGAGTGGGAGAAATACCTACATCTGGTCAAGTTTTCCTATAATAATGGGCATCATTCTTCTACAGGTATGCCACCATATTAGGCCTTGTACGGTAGACCATGCAGGACACCACTGAGTTGGGACAGGATCAAGGATAGAGTATCTATTGGACCTCAGTTGGTCAAGGATATGGAGCAGCAAGTATTCTTGATTAGATAGTGCCTTAGGGAGGCTCAGAATCAACAAAAAAAGTATGCAGATGCGAAGAGGGTTGATCATGAGTATATGGTTGGAGATAGGGTTTTCTTTAGAGTGCGCCCGCATAAGAGTCCTATCTATTTTGGAAAGGGTTCTAAGTTTGCGCCTCACTTTGTTGGACCTTTCAAGATATTGGAGAGGATAGGACCAGTTTCCTACCATCTAAACTTGTCACCCAGTCTATCATGCATCCACAATGTGTTTCATGTATCTGTGCTACAGAAATATATTTATGATTAGTCTCACATTATATATTCAGATGCCTTGTAGGTGGATTTGAACGAACAGCTAGCACTGGAGCCCATTCGCGTTATAGCCTGACGGACCCTTGCACTCTAAGGCTGAGAACTGGACCAAGTTAGGGTCCAGTGGAATTTTTATGATGAGGTCACAGCTTCATGGGAGGATGTAGCGTAGATGATATCTCAATACCCATATCTTTTTGTTAAACTCTAAGAGGAAGTTCATGCCTAGTGGGGGAGGATGTGAGGCCTCACCCCAACCCATCATAGCTTTACTGCTCGATCACACTTTGATACTTTATGTTTTGATACATTGATACTCTTTTTGATTATCCTAACAGAGACTTGAGATATTATGTTATGATGATGATTATATTGTGTGGATTATATTTTGAAATGGATTAGACCTAGAACAGGTGGTTGATTTTGATTATATATGTTTGGATAAGTGAATTAATGAGAAGATTGAACCATGATTGGATTTGATTATTTCATGGATGTTATTTCATGATGATTATGTTATTATTATGTTTTAAATATTTATGTATGACAATTGAAATTAGGAATTTAATTCTGTTTATTGATTAATGTTGCTAGCTATGAATTAGAAATGTATATTGCATGTGATTTTATTATCTTGGACTACTGATGCTCAAGTTTAGTGTGCAGGAAAGGGAATCATAAAATTATTCAAAGAATCAGGGCTAAACACATGTGAATTGAGTAAGCCAAGGTTTAATCCAATAAGGACTTGAAACCTCGTTGTAATGTGATCTTTGTTGTAAACGTAATCTAAAAGTGTGTTAATAGTTTAAAATTTATGTTATTGTTTGGACATGTCATTGTGAATGTGATGTATATTTTTTAAGTGTCACTTGACACTTGTATTGTTTATGTGGATAGTGACATGTCAAAATTAGGGTTTGGGCAAGAATCACCAAACCTTATAGGATGTTATATTAATCCCACTTGCATATAGATGTCTTGTAGGGATCACATCAAGTTGAAACTCGGATTGGAACTTTAGAAGTACCTTGGAGGGGTCAAAAGTGACCCTAGAGTATATTTTTGGCCAAAATTAGTTAACCCTAAGGGGGTACCTTGGGTTAGGGCTAGTTTTTACCTATGGGAGAAACCTAGGTCACCATTATGACTCTCCAAAATGTCTACTTTTCAAAAGTGGCGAAAATGGAGATGGCCACATGCATCTAACTTGTCCCACACTCCTTACTAAACTCACAATTAAGAGGGGAGACAAGAGGTAAGAAAAAATTCTAGATGTCATGTCTCATTATTGCTAGGTCTTGAGTACACTTTTGGGGGTCTTTTTAGAAGGTTTGGAGAGACTTAGTGGGTGTTCACCCACTCTCTAATTTTAGAGATAATTAGGGTTTGGATAGAGGAAGGATAAGAATTTGGGCTCTTCTCAAGTTTCATTTTGCCATAACACATTTGAAAGGTTGGTCTCCATTGTCATTAAGTGATTGTTTTGTTGCAAGTAGATTTATATGTTATTGTCTTATGAATATGAAATCTTGTATGGTGTTCATCTATGTAATCTTGTATAGTGTTGTTTTATGTATATTTTATTGTCATGTGTTGGGTTGGGAATGTATTTAGATTTTGTATCAATTCTTGTTCTTTTGGATTGGGAGTGTTGTTCATGGGAGTTAAGCCATTACTCACCCTTTGGGAAGGAAATAAGTGGTCTTGGGTGAAGGGGTTAGTTGGGATCTCCATTGTAGTGAGAGTCTCTTCTCTTGGAGATCAAGAGGGATAATTTCATAGAGTATGGGCTCCATGAAGCCATGTTGTAAATATTGTTTTGGTATATAAATGACCAAATGTGTATATGGAAGGAATGTCAATGAAGCCTTGGAAAGGCATGAAAAAAAAAAACTCTTATTGAGGAATTTGAAAATGCAAATGGTATTCTCCTCCTTGGAAAATCCCACCTTCACCCTACTTCAATGGGTTTGAAAAATTCAATTATGAAGCCTTGGTTGGGAGGATATTTTTGTTGTGTGCATATATGATGTTTTGTGAGAATTGGGATATGTTACCGGTTTAGCCTTGGTTCTCCAAGCTCGAGGGTGGTCTCCTTGAGACCTTGGTTGGGAGGTGAGCTTCCCATGGTTCTCCTCATGAAATTTGTAAGTTTGAGGTCAAGATGATGGTGAAAGAAGGTTGGAAGAAATCCCTATTTGAGGTGTAGTTGTGTGTAAGCAACTTCAATGTTGCATAGCTACCCATTTTGTATTGAAATTCATTCTTGTTGATTGTTAAAATGTTTATTTTGGAAGCTTTTTCAAGCTAGATGTGAAGAGCTCTAATTATTTATGTAATGATCCATTAAAGGAAGAAATTTTGCATACCATCCATGTATTGTATAGATTTACCATCTTGAAGATGTGTAATTGTAGATTGTAAGATTACCATAATGTAAATGATGGATTCTTTAGTTCATGCATATTGCATTCTATTTCTAAAAAAAAAAAAAGTTAACCACTCATGTTAGAGGGATACCCAATATTGAAAGATAAAGACAATATAATAGTTTCATATCATAAAGACCTTGAGGATTTGTGAATCTTAAAATCTCCATTCCAATCTCAATTCTTGAGAAGAAGAAAAAAAAAAAAATTGAAACAATGACAAATCAAACTAGTTAGTATGACAATGTAAAAATTAACTAATACTATTAGTCCTCTTAGTATATTGTGCAAATAAATCAAACCAAATGCATATAATGATCTATTAAAAAAATTAAACCAAGAAAATCTACATGGAAGGGCTTAGAACAAATTAGGCCCATGACACTTTCCAGAGTTAGAGAAAAAATGCTCTCTAGAATTTGTATGGGGAAGGAAATATTTGCCTTACCACTGAGAATATTTTTTTCCCAATGTGCTCTCTCTCTCATTAATTTAGTCTCCTAATCCCTCTAGCATAACCTTGAAATTATATCCTAAATTCTAATTAATCTCACCTTACACTTTTACCCATTTCCGTGGGCCCCACTCTTACCACCCTCCTTACCCTTTTTACCTCCTTGCTTGGGCGCCATTGTTGCAAAGTTTGTAAAATAAATTAAAATGTTTTGGGGCTGCTAACACATATCTTGGTTTGCACAAAACCTGCGTCATCTTCCTCTCTTTCCTTCTAACATGTCATTATAACCCTCTTTCCTAAGTCAACTCCCATGCATTGGTTTTCACCTCCCATCATGTCTGATGCATTTGGTTTGGGAAATTCTTAGTGGACCCCACCTTACACTTCAAAACATGCACCACTTTCCTTACTTCATGTTAGTACTTTTTGTTTGGTTAAAACCCTTCCTCTCCCATGCAAAAATTCTTCTTGGGAGATTGGTAGCATGATTTGGTGGGCCCCCAAAATCCCTTCATTCATCTTGCTGCACTCCTCCCAATAGGAATTCGACCCCCCTATGCATTTTGGACTTTGTGGTGGGGGAAATAATGGATTAATAAGTTAGTAGATTAATAAGCTAATGGATTAGTAGGTAGTTAGATTAGATTTATAGGTAGTTAGTAGATAGTTTAAGTTATTTAATAAGGTCTATTTTTTTATTGATTTAATTCTTAATTGTGTAGCATTTTATACATATATAAATTGATTCAATGATGTAGCTTTAGTTAGTAGATTAATAACTTTTGTGTTATGAAAGATGAATGGATTTATTAACATGATCAAATTTAAT
>MU224175.1:1625624-1637019 GCA_018584345.1 Thuja plicata
ATGTAGCTTTAGTTAGTAGATTAATAACTTTTGTGTTATGAAAGATGAATGGATTTATTAACATGATCAAATTTAATTTGTATTGGATCAACTTATTAAAATAATAATTAATCATTTTAAATGGATCTTTAGCATTAGTTGTTTAGGTTATTTTAAAATTGTGATATTTGTGAACTAATTTCATAGGGATTTTGGCCTAAAGTTTTGATTAGCCTATTAGAGAAATGGATTTACTCAACCAATTCAAATGTATAGTTAATGTTAATTAAATTTTATTATTATAAAAAGGAATATGTTACTCTTGTGGTCAAGGGGTTAGGGGTTATGTTAAATTTTAATTAGAAGTTAATTTAAATTTTGTAATAGAGGATAATTTAATTGTCTTATTAAACGTTAATTTAAAATTGTTTGTTAGGGGATTGATGAATTAGGATTGCATGTGTTTTCATAAAAGGTGAATAATTTTATTAGGAATGATATTGGTAGGTTAGGAAATCAGATTTGATTTCAGCTATTAGATTTTAATTAATAGTTGTTTGGTATAGTGAAATTGTTATTAAATTTTAAGCATGTCACTTGATAAATGTTTCATGTATGTTAGTTTAAAAAGAGAGTAGAATATTAATTTGACTAGGTTTTGAGCTAGTAGTTAAGGTTGAAAGAAAACTGGAACTAGATTTGAATGGATTAAGTTGTAATCTAGGTTAAGAGTTAAGTAAGCATTAGGTCAACCTAATTCAACATATGTTCATAACAACCAACTATCATCATGATACTAAACAAGGTTAAACATGGAATCAGAGTTAGACCAGTCTGAGTTAAAGCATTCATATAACCCGTGGAACAAGTTGATTCCCCAATTCTGCATCTGTTTGTGGCATGACCCTAATTTAATCTACGTATATATCTTGTAACTCGAAGGTTAACTCTACCTTGCTATCACCTTTCCAACTCAACCATTGTTAGTTGTACGTACTTATGTGTTTTAAGAAAAAAAAATTGTGTGTTTTGCCCTAGTTTTGGGCATGACACCAGCCCTTTCCAAATCAAATTCTATGTTTTTATTGTCTTTAAGTTCAGAAGGTAGTTGAAGTGCTGACTTTGCAGATTAGTGTCAGTTGACCATTTGGTCATCAGAGCCAGCTAATTGAAGCTTCGTATTCCTTGTGTGAAAGTAAATCTATTTTCAAGGTTCTAGATTGTAAGTGTCTTATTTGATAGGTTTGTGAAGTCAAATCTAAAGGTGATTTGTGCAGATTCCCAGTGTTGACAGAACTAACTTTGCAGAACATCCACTTTTAGAGAATGGTAACTTGTTATTGAATGATTGTTTTGAGATGGGAGTTTTTTTTTACGCTCCTTATATGTAAATCTTCTATCAGGATCAGTGTTTGTCCCTCGAGACATGAGTTTATATTTTTGCAAAGGCTAATCCTAATGCAGTTTCTACTGATTTTCAGTTTGCACTGTGAGGTATTTTCTAGGGAATCAACTTTGTGGATTGGTATTTTAATGTCAGGTGACCTCCATACTGAATGAATGGGTTCTCTAAATTACGGGCATGTACATCTGCAACCATGATGACTTTCAGAGCTTCAGGGATTGATTTGGTATTTTTGAGAAGTCATTTCCAAAATTAGTTTCTTTTGTTTTGACATGTGCAATTGCAAAAATTAAAAAAGTTGCCAACATTCATGATTAAAATCTCTCTCCAAGGGAAGTGCCAAGAAAAGACATGTTGCAGGGTAATAGGCATGGAAATGATTTAGAGTAATAAATAGTTTAAATCATTATTGAATAATGTTTTAATACATTATTAAATATGTGTGCGCCAATGCTGGGAAGATTTTCTTAAAGAAGAAGTTTTCTTGGTAAGAAGAATATTTATTATGTAATCCATTTAAAAATTGGGCGTATCACAAATCCCCAATATCCTCTACTCATCATCACTCTTAAATTTATAAGCAATCAATTGAAAGAGAAAATAGATGTTTCCTGGGTGAATATTTTGTTGTGGCATAGTAGGCTTGCACATCTATGGCATTGAACATAAAATGATCTAGATAATCGATCAAGATACTCTTTGCAACAATCGGAGGAATGGGCATGGAATGAGTGGAGGCATTTAGAAGCAAACAGCAAATGCAATTGGCTTGTGTAATGTTAAATTCTAGAAGATTTCCATGCCTCTTCTTACCGTGGATAATGTAGAAGCAAAAAAGCATTAAAAACTTACAAACAAATTACAATTGGTAGGTCCAAGCACCAAGCACAGAGGCCTATGCAATACCAAGAGAAGGCAACGCATGATTTAAGACATCATGTGCATGGAAGTAGAAATGCAGTTAAGAAACATTCAAGCCAATGAAATTGGCCAATGTAATACCAAATTCAACAGCCTTTGCAAACATTTTCCAAGCATGTGCAAGCCCAGATGGAGGAGAATACCCAACGCAGCAACATGGAATGAAGTATTTTTTTTAAAAAAAATTTAGCCAATGCCAGTGGCAGGGAAAACACCAAGGAGGCCTGTGTAAGGAAAAATAATTTGAAACTTTCCAAGCAAATGAAAGTGGCAGGTAAAGCCAAATACTACAACCAATTGACAAAGGATCTATGCATTGCAATATTTAAAAAGGTTGCGCGATGCAAGGAGGAGACCAGCAATCAGAAAAAACATTAAAAACTTTAATAGCAATTTGTATGTATGATTGCCAAGGAAATACTGTGTAGAAGTTGTCAAAATCCTGCTCAAACTTATTGAATAGACCTGTGCAGCATGCCAAGTGGGATATTGTTTTTCAAATATTTTTAGAAAATGATATTAGCGGGTGTAGTGACTATATCCATTCTTGCGCCAACATGGAAACATGGACAAAGCATGTGAATTTTTTTTCTAAATGCCTCCAAATGGATCACACAATGTGTTGCTTTGTAGCAAAAGTGTGGTTTATAATCCCACATTCACTAGGATATGGGGTTTTCAACTATTTTTATATGGGAGCACTCACATTGTTATGTGAAGAAACAAAGAGGATCTCTTTGTCTTTCTTTTTGGTTGATGCACTTGTTGGGTGTTAGAAACCCACGGCTTGGTCAAAGTAAGCAATGTCTTAGCATGCAGATTGGTTCAAATCTTTAAAAAACCTTCAGACATATATCCCACATTGATGGGAAAATGGAACTTTCCAGTGTATAAATGAAAGAACACACACAGTGTAATTTGAAGAATGAAGAGGAGGCTCTCCATGTGTGTGCGTAGGTGGTTCCTTGGGCAATGTGTCCACTCTGATGACAACAAATTTTTTAGGTGAGGTGGCGTGTAGGTGGTGATGATGTGGTAGCAGGTTGGTGGCAATGGGGCGGTGATGTAGTAGCGGATGGAAAGGTGGCAGCTTGTCACACACTCGTGCTAAAGAAGAGAGATCAGAGGAAATACTCATGAGTGTGCGAGATACTAACATGTGGTAGTTAGTCATGCAGTCCTGAAGTAGGAGGGTGGTTAGTCATGTAGTCGTGAGGCAGGGAAGTAGTTCAAAATTTAACTGGCAAGTGTGCGAATGGTGGTTAGTCACGCAGTCGCGGTGGTTAAGAGGTACTGGCATTTAGTGTCATGAGTGCGTGACATAACCGCTAGTGGTTATGTCACACAGTCTTAGCGGGTCAAGTAGATCCATTTAGATGGTGATAAGTGGCGTGTTCTAGTCCATTTTGGGTAGAGAGGATGAGACAGGTGATGTAGGCTCCTAGGTGGCTTATCTTGGCGAATGAGAAAATGACATGTGGCATAGTGGCCCAAGTTGAATAAATTAATAACTGTGTAGAAAAATTGAGATTAGTAAATAGTTCAAACTTTGATATGCAGATTCAAAAATTCTAACTAAATATGCATAAGAAGAGGAAATTGTGTTTTAATTGTTAAGTGGTCATATCTTTTTAGAAATGGCAAGTGTCATATATCGTTGGAAAGGTCTCAAGATAAGGATTTCAATTTTCCAATCCATTTATGTACAGAATCATTTATTTTAAATAGGGATGGCTATAGATCAGAAGCAGTTATAGAAGAGATCAAATTTTCAGATATTTTTAGGGGGAAAAGATAGGTTCCTGTTGAAGAAAGAATGAGGAGTTTCTTCTAATCTATATATTCTATTTTTTCCCTTTGTATAGAGTTCCAATTTTTGGAGAGGTTCCAAATTTTGAGAGAAAGTATCCAGATTTTCATGGTTCCATTAATGTAAGTTCTGCTTAAGTTAGTGTTATAATTTAGTGTATTTTGTCATGTGTACATATTGAAGCGATGTTTTGAATAATTAAATAGAGTTGGAATCTCTTTGCAAGTATTTGATGTCTCCATGTGTTTTTGGAATTCTTATGAACTAGACTTGTAAGGCATTTTTGGTTTATCATCTACAAGGTATATTGTGATATTATTCCTAAGTTTCCTTCAAGGAATGAGGAAATCTTGTTGGATAATGTTTGATAATGTCAAGGATATGTGGATGTGATGATCATGTATTTGTGATGAAAGAAGTAGTATGTAAGTCATTTTGCTCATTTCAGATGTATTGAGTTGTGAATCTTTGTGGATGTCAGTTCAACTTGACTTTATACCCAATGGATTAGGTATTGGTTTTATTCCAGAATTGCATTAAAATCATTTTAATCAACATTTACCTTTCTATTTTAAGAGCTTTAAATGATTTTTAGATCTAGTTTGATGGGCAGGAATCCATCCCATGATTCACTAAAAGAAGTGAATCTAATAGGTGCACCCACCTGAGCCTCTGATCTCAAAGTGAAGGAGGATTGTTTGATCCTCATTAATTATTCATTTCCTTGATAGAATTAGGAAAAAGTGATAACAAAATGGTGACTCTGCTGGGGATAGAGATGAAATAGTCTTGCTTAATTTTTTAGAAAATCTCTAGTGTGTTAAAGTTAAATCAAATTTTAGTTGAGTTTTCCCATCTGGGTCGCACTAAAAAAATGGTGACTCTACTGGGAAAGAAGTGTTAAATAAAAATATACTATCCTAGAATCTCTGGTCTTGAAAGAAAGAGTCAAGTAATAGAATCAAAAATTTATTTCAGATCTATGCAAGGGCAACTTGGAAGTGATCTTATTGCAGTAATTATAAAGAAGATTGTGTGGCTTTACTAGTTAGAGAAAACCCAAAAATAAATATTATGTGTCAAATAGATTTTGTTGTCTGAAAATTTTCTTCTGCAAGGAGGTGGTGACTCTATGCGAAAAGAACCTAATGGAGCTCTGTGTGTATTTTGTGGATCTACTAGCTATAACACAACACTTTAATATGTCATTGCATTAGTGAGATAAATATGAAATAATCAAGGAAACACACTTATACATCACTAAAATCCACATATTGTTCCCTACCTAAGAAAAGTATGAAATATGCTATAATTTGCCCTTAGATTATGCATAAATCAGTGACAACATCATGCTTAGAAAGGAAGATTTAAAGAATGCAAGCTAAATGCTCAAACAAAGTTCATTTTAGAGCTCCAAATGAGAATATCTAATTACTATCAACAAAATGCATTAACAATTTTACAATTTTAGAGCAGCATAAGGATGTAATTAAAATTCTAAGATTATGGGCCCATTGAGCTCAAAATTCATTCCTTTTATAGAATAATTTGAGGAATGAGAGGTCATGATTGATTTTTGAAGAGAGGTGGAGATTGACTATTTGGTGATCCATGTGAGGTGATCCAAGTGATTTAACTCTCATTGGCTAATGGATTGACTTTCTATTTTGCAAGTGAGGAGTTGTAATTAGGATTTTATTTAATTCCTTTTAATTAATTACCTTAGCCATGTATTTGATTGTTTTTATTTAATTGATTTGATTTGATTTAATTGGCTAAAGAAATTAATGTAAATTAGTGATAAGATCACTAGGAGATTAAATTTGATTTAGATGAATTATGCCAATTAATTGAAGAATTGTCTTAACATAATTAGGGGTATGATCACACTTAGAGAAAATAGGGTCTCTGGTCAGAGAAGACCATATTAGGGTGGTTACATTTCCCCTCTTTGAATTTATGTGTGAGAAGCACATTGATTCAAAGAATGTTTGATGTTGACATCAGAAAGTTTGAAAATTCTGCCCTTGAATGAACAAAATGTCTGATGAGATCAGTCTCGCACTTGATTGAACTAAGACTGATAGAATTGAATTTGAACTTGATTGAACAAAGTTCAATAAAGAAAAGATCTTAAAGATACCAATTTTGAACTTGATTGAACGAGAATTGATAATATTGACTCTGAACTTGATTAAACGAAGGTAAATATGAAGCTACTAGGAGCTCTGAGGTATCAATTTTGAACTTGATTGGATGAGAATTGATAATAATGACACCAAACTTGATCAAATTAAAGTTAGTACGAAGCTTCCAGAAGCTTAATAAATATCTGAGAATATCTAGACATAGATATCCAGCTTGTGAGAACCGAAGCCTTCTATCCAACAGTCCCGACTAGATCGAAGGAAACTACCCTGCCCCTAGTCTTTTGATGATGAAGCCATTTTAGTGATTTTTGAGCAAGAATTTGATTTATTTAAGTGTGATCATGCCCCCTTGGGAATGAAATAGAAGGGAAAAGAATAAAATCCCTGTGTAGAATATATAACACTTGAACTGATCAATTGGATCGAGAAAGAATCAATTTAGAAGAAATGGAGAAGTGAAGGTGTGTTAAGAGAAAACACAATTTTACCAAGTTAAATATGTAAAAATGTAAGTTCTAAGTCTGATAAAATGATGTAGGACCAAGATTTTTGATTAATAATGTGCAATTTGGTGATTGAGAATCTAGAAAATTGATTGCGTAAAGCTTGCCAATCATTTTCAGAACATGTATAACAATTCTGCATTTTTTAGAGACTATTGTAAAATGTGTAGCATGTTGCTAAAAACATCGGTTGCGTGTTTGATTTCATTCCTAATTGATCAAAGAAGAACAAAATTGAATTTGATAGTCTTGGAGGAGTTTAGGAGCTCCTAAATAGCTCAAAAAGGTCAATATATATCCCAAAAGTTACTTTTTACTCATTCATTTTCACTTTTATCCCCAATAAATTTAGAGATCTATAGAGAAGATGGTGATCCCCCTAGAGAAGCATACATTCAAGATCTCCCATCGACATCAGTTCTTGGTTGATTACACATCGTCGGTGAGTACATCAATACCTACATTTTTCATGTTTTCAGTTTTCATTTTTGTCCATTTTTGTAGTAGTTATGAAGCTTTACATTCTGCATCGCACCCCGTATCCTGGGTCACATCCGGTTAATCCTGTGTTGCATCCCCTTTTTCCCTAAAATCCTGGATTGCATCCTATTAATTCAGGATCACATCCCATTTTTCAATTTTGAATTGCTTAAGGTATAATTTTGATGATCTTTGAATTTGGTCGCGTCCTATGAAAATAGGCTTGCACCCCGCGTCCTGCGTCACATCCTGTCAAAACAAGATCATTTCCCATATTACCCATCACATCTAGGAAATTGTGGATTACATCCAGTGTTTAGGATCACACCCTGTAAAAACATAATCATTTTCTATTTAGGAGTTAGATGTTTTCCAGTTTTGACTATTTTTCTCTTTTTGAAGGCCAAAAAGACTAAACTGGTAGCTTTTCTGTGTAGTTGCCTTAGCTAGAATACTAATTGGAACTTGTATTTTATTTTTGTTGACAGATTGATTTTGAGGTAGTTTCTTTTTGAGGACCTTATCTAGGATGAGTCTTTACTTTATCCAGGGCCTTGATACCCAATGAGTTATAGATTATAGCACATTTGGGTTTGAATTCTTTGATAGATTTACCTGACATCAGGGTAAATTAGGGGTTGTTGACTATGCTTTCCAAGAGATGCAATTCAGAGCACAACACCTTTCATCTCCTAATTGGTGAGATGATAGTCACACCTGAGGATGTGTGGCACATTTTAGGTATTCTAGTGATGGGTTGATAGGTACAGTTCGAGTCTCATTCTACAATAGCCATTGCATTGTCCTGGAGGTATTTTGGAGATCAAACCATAGTTTTTCACTATCTGACATGGGACTATATGTGCGATCATTATGATTGGTTACCTGTATATCTCATCAGTTTGATTGGAGGTGTCCTCATGCCTAACCAAGGATAGAATGGATTCATGTGCGAATGGGTTGAGACCTTGGAGCAGATGATTGTATCATCATGCAGATTTGGTTGGGGCAGTTGCATCTTAGCCCATATATATCAATAGTTACATGAGATCGTCTATGAGTATTCACATAGCATGACAGTGGGTATTCTAATATTATAGATCTGGGCCTGGGAGCACATCCCAGTTACACGGCCGATAGTAGATAGGCAAAGGGAAAATGAGCATCCCTATGTCTATATGCATGCAATTTTTATGCAGTGGCCCCATCTGGGAAAGGTAGAGTACTGGCATCATGTTCTGGATGATATGACATCAGTGATATGGAGGTTGTACTTAGACTATGAGGAGTGGACCTCAAATAGGTGTCAGATTCCTTATTTCTTTTAGAGTAGGTACTTGATAGGTCGGACCCATTATATTGTAGAGCAGTTTCTTGTTACTCAAGTATTGCAATAGTATGGTCGTGTACAGGGCAGATCTTAGGACTTGATAGCATATGCCCAGATTCATGATGAGGAGCTTGTTTGGGGGGCCAAATTGGTATATAAGACCTCTTAGTTGGAGATCAATTAGATGGTCGCAGTTGGGTGGGATTATCTTCCAGAGGTTATAGATGCAGGGTGCACCGATGGTTATCTTGCACACATGATACATTATCCCTTTCCTAGATTCACATCTCCTAAGGAGGTAGCTCCTCACATAGAGGATCCCTTAGATTATGATCTGGCTGATGATAGACCTATCAGAGGTAGAGATGGAGCCTAGAGAGATCATGGAGGTGGGGGTGGGAGAGATGGAGGGAGAGATGGTAGGCGCCCTCCTCCAGATAGAGATCACAGACGTGGCTGGGATGATGGAGATGAGGGGGATGATCGGGGTGGTGATAGAGTGGGTATCAGTGGACAGGGAACCAGTGGTAGTGGTAGATGGAATCGCTTCAGGTTCGTGCCTCCACAAAGAGATCAAGGTCCATTACTAACCAGAGAGCAGTAGAGACAGTAGCAGAGATCCTTAGGATAGGTACCTAGTGGAGGAGGTGGACCTCCTGGATAGGATCCTCCTAGGGATATAGGTAGAGATTCTGGCAGGGACAAAGATTCCTTGTCATAGTCTCAGAGGGAGCGTGAGTAGCTCAGAGCTTGCATTACTACAGTGGAGACATTGCTGGTAGACAGGGACAGGTAGTTAGAGATGATGAGAGTCGAGAGAGATGCCCAGGACCATATAGTGACTCATCAGGGCTAGAGAGTTGCTTACTATTTTGGTTTACATTATGCAGAAGTTCTAGAGGGATATAGAGCTCCTTCCTATTCTCGAGTGGCATATCAGTCTGAGGGAGCGATGCCTCCACCTGCTCATCCTGCACCACCTGCTCCTCCTCCTCTAGATCAGGGAGAGGGTGGAAGTCAAACCTGATACTGTATTTGTGATATTTTGAGACATTTAATATGTTTTGATCCTTCTGATATCATCCTTTGTACTCCAGACATTTATACATGTATATCTATTACATTGTGATCACACTAATACTCTGCTGTAGAAAGTTCCACATTCTTTATATGTTCCATCATTGATATATCTGAGATAGGTGTTTTTGATCTTGATATGTTCCTGGGTTCTCTTTCTTTGATAGATGTTTAGATTAATAGACATGTGATTATGTACTTGGTTTCTTGATGAGTTAGAATAGATTCATGTGATGACGTCATTTATGCTCTTTGGTTTAGTACTGATATATAAATGTATTTAGATGATTCTAGATGAATACGCAAATGTATGTTTTTGAGATTTTCTTTATGCAGATATATGTACGGATGCACTTAGGATGTAAAATAAATGCAATGCTTGAATGCTTTGTTTTTGTATTTTCCTATCTCATTTATGAATGCAGTATGTATGTCATGGATATGCAATGAAATTTTTATCAGTAATATAGATTAAGTAGTTAACTTGGATTTTAGATGAATTAGGAAATCATTTTGAGCTCAAGTCCTTATGTTGTTCTTAAAAATGAATAATGCAATCTGTAAATGCATCTACATGCAGACTCTTAGGACTGTCACTGATTTGTATACATTGTAGCATTTTTATTATCATTGGGAATTTTTGTAACGGACATCATTGAACAGTACAACTATCACTAATACCCACAAGGTATCATGAAAGTATGAATACTATGTGTATTGGATGCAATGTCAAAAAATAAACCTAAGCATCAAGACATAGAGGCAAGGATGACTAGTCAGTTATCTCCTTTTGCTTTTAAGAATCATCTTTTGTTCATGTGTAATGTAAGATATGTGACCCACAATGACCTTCAATATTCATATCCTTAGGTACATAATGTGTCATACACCTTACTTAGAATCTTATTTAGAAAAAAACAAGGAAATTGGTCCAACCTCACTGTAGTTTACACATAACTAGGATCAAGATATATGCATCTATCCACTCATGTTGGAAGCTCTTACCATAAACATCCAAGTTAGGTGAAATTTATAGGATCATTGAAACAATCATCATACATAGAAAACCAAGAAAAGATTATGCCCCATGTCCTTGTGACTCTTTGTCTTTGAATAGACGTCACGGAGTGACTCAGAAGACATAACAATCACCAATTGATAATCAATCAAAGAAAATTCATAACTACTTACATGCCCCTAGTGTGAAACATCACGGGAACATAAAAAGAGTCATAATCAATCAAGATCAATCTATATATTTAGGTAATATTGAGAAATACTTTTGATTCATTTTTCAAGAATAGTATAGTATCATCAATCAAAACTTGGAATCAAGCAATGTTTTTCATGTCTGAGTATATGAGATAAACTTTGTGAGCGATTGCAATCCAATGTAGTGTTTAGGAACACTGTTTGATTAAAGTGTTGAGAAAAACTAGTGATTAAAGTGTTGATAAACACTAGTATGATGTCGGTGTAACACCCCAAAATTGGCATCTTACAACCCTAACCAATTTTGTTGCATTTGTCACTCTTCTAGATCATCAAAGTCCTATTGTACTAGGCAATTTTGATTTTTAACTGACTCTACTCGACCTAAGTGTCAAATGCAAAAAATCCTAAATCTGCATTAATCATACATCATATTTAATTCCTAAATATCTATTGGCTAAACAAACCCTATGATTGAATTAATTTAATTATAAAGTCCTAGCACTTTAATTAAATTAAATTCACCCT
>MU224175.1:1700929-1717418 GCA_018584345.1 Thuja plicata
GTTATAAAATAGAATCATGTACATCAGATGAGAGTAATGTTTGAAATTGGGCTTGGGGTTGTCTGACTGTATTTCTAACAGTCCAGCATGGATGGCCTCAACTATGTAGCCAACATAATCAAAATCAATGTTGACTTCTGGGTGCTGGATGTTCATTGCTATCATGAGTATTTCCTGAGACACTGTAGAATTTCCATCAAGGCCTAGGACCCTACTCACACCATATGTAGTGCACTTGACATAATGATGAAATAGAGATAGGTCAAAAGGTGTCTTGAAATTGTCTGGAATCTTCACCAATTTCCTATCTACTCTGGGCATAAACTTAGGCATTTCATACTTTTTTATCAAATGCTCTCTCTTGAAATAATCAGCTTTAATTTTCTCTAAATCAATGTCTGTGCATAATGCACCGGTAATCCCAATCACCTCAGATACTGATCTTCTATCCATGGAGACTAGGGTTTCTTTATTCTTTTTTCTAATTACCCTACCCATTGGGCAATAGTTTTTTGCTAACTCCTTAATGAGACCAATATCAACATAGACGTTAGGTACAATTAATTTAGCCATATTCAAATCCCATGGATTGCAAATTGGGACTAGTCTAACCCTATTGTTCCAAAAATAATGAAATAAATTACTACCAGAGTAGTTTGGGGTTACTGGATTTCTGCATTAAGACCACTTGTCGCTCCATTCTTCCCAATCTCCGCTATTGGTATTCAGAGTCCCATGCAGCAATTCAAAAAATTCTTCTATATATTTCTTAGGTGTGACTTCCTTCTTCTTTCCAGATCCTTGTGAGGTAGTAGGAACAATAGCTTGACTCATCATTCCCTTTTCAATTCTACGGTCTCAGACACAAAACTTCAGACAAATAAGCTTCTTACTCTTCGCAGAAAAACTCAGAATGCAGAAATGAGAGTTGTACAGAATCAAACTCAATCATTTACACTTATAGCCATTTAAGAACTGTGTCCTTTCAACTTGAAAGCCGAATTCCTGCACTTGAACTATCATGAATATTTCATTCTGTCATTAATGCTGCCATCAACTTGCACTATTTGATCCGAGATGGAAGAGAGAGTGTACGTTTTTTTCCATCTGGCACTCGTCAGCCTAAAACTAGACAACATACTGCACTTTATTCACTTTTGGAAATGTCTTTGCGAGTGAGCGGTGCACCCACATTATTAAACTAGTCACGTACTCACCATCCATCCTCACTCTACTTTTCACCTTCTATGAGTGAGCGATGACCTAATTCTTGAACTTCATCTTATGTCTGTCGCATACTCGCTATCCTTTTATGCTTAGCTTTTGGGTTTCCGCGAGTGAGCGATGTTTCCTTCACCTTTAACCTGTCGCACCCTCGCTAGTTGACATTTCATATCACTTGAATCCTGGTGACTGAGTGACAATGCATCTTATCTTTTAGCTATTCCCTAATCGCACACTCGCTGGCTGTTTAAACTTAACTTTTGGATCTGAGCGGGGAGCGACGTTCATTTCTTTACTGCATATTCTATCTAGTCGCCTACTCACGCCACTTAATACTCTAGCTTTCATCTTATGCATGAGTGAATGATGGAATCTATTCTTTGCTCAGTCGTGAACTTGCAAGCTGGGAAATTTCACTTCATCACTGACTGCGAGAGCACGAATATACACCTTCTTTCCTCAGTCGCATACTCGTGAGCTCTTTTCCTTTCATCTTTGTTGATTGGCGAGTGAGCGATGTCTTTCCTCTTTTAACTCATCGCATACTCATGGGTTCACTTTTGATCACCTCAAAGCATCAGTGAGTGAGCGAGGTGATGAATGGTCCCTTAGTCGCTCGGTCGTGGACTTTTAAGAAACTTGAAAAATGCTTGCGCGACTGAGCGATGAGTCTTCAAATTGGTAGCTCATACCTTTGCCACACACTCGCACTGCAAAAAATAACTGAGTTAGGACCTGAGTGAGTGGGTGACCTCTAGAACATGACCTCATCATGTAGTCATTGACTTTTAACATTGACATAAAAGTTGATGCGGGTATGCGAGTGCTTCAATTTTAAACAAGACTCGCTCGGTCACGGAGCATGATGTAGACAGCATAATTTTACAGCGACTGCGCAACATACACACTTTTAACCCATCACTGACTCGCTAACCTGTAACTTGACTTTCATAAGACACAGTGACTATGTGATTTACACTTTTAAAACATCGAACCCGCTCACTCGCACACAAATCAAAACTACTCATAAGCTGATCGCGATTGCGCGATTCTCTTTCACTGACAGCTCGTCACCCACTCGCGCAACTCAAAGACACTTCAAAAAGATCGACGTGACAAAGTGACCAAACTAACACATGACTTCAAAATGGATTTTGACTTCATTTGTGTGGCAAAGCACAGGAATTTAAACCAAGAAAGCCCGGGAAAAGCAAAAAACCAAGAAATTCAAAGAAAACCAATGCAGTGCTAACAGTGTCAAAGAATCCTGAATAAAATAGCATTAAAACATTCCCCAGTGATAGTTGGATACATAGGTTCCCCCTCAAGAAATCATCTAAAAAATGTAAATGATAGGTTGATTTGTCGACAATGTCAAGATGGATCCATAGCAACAATCAGATCGAAAATCAGAGGTCAAACACAAAAGATACGAGGTCCAGAGTGCCGAAATCATCATGACCAATACAAAACACAAGTGTTGCACGTCCATCTAGGTAGCCAAGAGGCTATAAAAGGGCTTAGAAAGGGTTTTGGAGCTCATTTTCACTCTCTCATTTGGAATAATTGAGCTTTGGTGCAAGGAAGATGGATCGAGTGGCAATGGAGAATTAGCATGGGGAATGAGTGCGTAGCTACTGAAGGTCGGCCGATGCGAGACCCAAGGTGAGTACATCAGAGCCTCTTAGTGGTTTCTAGCTTTTTATACTTTTCTAGGTGGTTTTAGGGGTCAAACCAGGTCAAACAAGGCCTCCAGGGGGCTCACATGTGCCACCTGCATAGCTAGCACAGGTAGGAAGCCAATCTACATAGGTGGTAAGCCAACCTACACAGGTGGTAAGCCAACCTATGTAGGTGGTAAGCCAACATGCGTAGGTGGTCAGAAAGGTTTGTAAATGGGGTCTTAGGCTTCTTAAACCACCCTAAACTTCCCTAAACTGGTCAAAACCCTAGGAAAAGGTCAAAATTAGGTCAAAGTTGGTCAAAATATGTCCTAGGTTGATCAACAAGAAACAGAAAGTATAGAAAGTTGACCAAAGTTGCATGGTGATCGTAGGAGGAGCTTGCAGTTTTGCAGGCATGGGAGAGTAGACCAGCGTGTCTGGATATACGACATCGACTGAGTAGTCATGAGAGAAAGATCCTAGCCTCACCAAGATTATAATAGATCGCATATATGCCCAAGATTAGGGCAAATCAGGGATTGATCATAGCATTAGCAGAGCGGTGGCACTCAGAGATGAGTTCATTCCACCTGCCGACAGGGGAGGCAACTGTGACATTACAAGATGTATGGCCCATCCTTAGGATTCCCATACAAGGAGATCTGGAAAAGTATGACCCCACAATAGGGAGATTGGTGCTACATCAACTGTTTGATAGTGACGATGATGACCTAGACATCTAGGACTACGAGATCTGGTGGGAGACGGTCACGAGGCAGCATGATAGATTTATTGTAGTTATATGTGGGCTTATCGCATGTCTATTGGTACCTAACAGATGAGGCCATGGGTTTTCCATTGGCTAGGGGAGGGTCCTCGAGTGGATGATCATGGAGGGGATAGTGTTCGCGTGGAGGCCATGCATGCTGGCGATGACCTATTATCAGCTCCACCAGTTGGCATACAGAGGGGGACTATCGATCAGTAGTGGGATCACATTACTACAGGTGTGGGCATATGAGCACATAGTTGTGTTCTAGCCCATTACTCAAAGGGTTGTTTTTCCAGATATGCCATTTGTCTACTGTTATCGGGGGCCACTGGCATAGGGACCACTGGGATATACATTGCACTTTCACCATGAGATAGATTTTCTCACAGATTTTACATGGCGCCCATACAGAGATTGCGTCGGATGGGACGATGACATGGAGTACCTTCCATATTGCCAACACAAGAGATACCACATTGTGAGGTTCATCATGGATCACATGGTTATTGAGATTTAGCTTCCAGAGTGAGTCTATCGATAGTTTGGAGAGAGGCAGGGAGTATCGATAGGTACAACTTTGTTTTCCTGGTCGAGGGCTGAGGCCAGGACATGGGGTGTAGCGCTCAAGCCTCATGTGGCATATGCAGAGTTTGAGTAGTTACAGCCTAGACCATGGGGAGCAGGTTCACATGTTGCATACGTAGGGACAATAGAGGAGTATGACAGATGGTTCACTAAGCATAGGCATGTTCCTTTGACAGATCTGGATGTGGCAGTATCAAGAGTGTGGATTCCCAAAGATGAGAGCACCGAGGAGGAGGATGAGGATGAAGAGGGTGTGAGGAGGAGTCAGACAAGGATGATGAGGATGATGAGGATGATGAGGAGAGAGATGAGGAGGATGATGATGCAAATAGGGATCTTAGTGATATGTCAATGCATATGGATGAGGACAGGGATGAGCCACCACATGAGGATGACATATAGGGTCCTGATGACAGGTTTGAGGATCAAAGATAGCGCATTGCAAAGCTTACAAGATAGATAGACCAGTTGGCATTGGAGAGAGATATAGATAGAGCTGCATGGGCTATAGATCATGCATCATGGACTACAGATCGTGCATCATGTATTTTCGAGTGAGCATCATTCATAACACAGATGGACAGGTTGACAGCGGAGAGGGATGCAGCTATGGCCAAAGCACAGAGTGTTGAGGAGGATTCATGCTAGTTTATCAGTACCATTAGAGATGTAGGTGTGTGTGATATTGTAGGGATTCTAGGGGATGCTTAGGAGGAGAAGAGGTATTGGCGAGATGCATACAAGAAAGATGTGCCATGAGATCAGTGGGCACCAAGTTATAGAGCGTCGTCCAGCAGATTGCACTCTCGTACGACACATAGCAGTGGGGGAGTGTTGGGACCGAGGGGGCTACCTAGATCAAGACAGAGAGTTCATTAGAAAGGGGGAGCCTCATCTTCTAGACAGGACAAGGATCAAGAGGACTGAGAGAGCAGGGGTTGACAGGAGGTTCTCTCTAGCAAAGGGACACTTTTGATAGACATGTGATAGATTATGAGCCTGCGGGCCTCAGTGTATACAGACACCTTGGTTTTTGTACTTTGATACTTTTTGAGACATATATATGATATGTAGCTACTTTATGATGCACAGGATGGATGCTTATGTATATGCTTTTACTTTCCTATTATATGATGATGCTTATATATTGCAATGTATTGTCTTTGTTACGCAATAATATGTGTTATGGATGCAAGCATTGTTTTTGTCTTTTTCTTTTTTGAAATGTATGAATGCAAAATGCAAATGTATATTTGGAATGTGTTCTCATTTATGAATGAATACAAAATGCACATGTTTTTGGTTATTTTTCTATTTATGAATGCATGTATGCAGGATGCACTTGTTTTTTATATACCAAAGTACTAGACCAAGGCAACTGCGAGGACTGATTGAAGAAGTGTTAGTAGAAGGTGGAAATTAGATGAAGAAATTTTAGTAAGAAAGATGTTGGCTTTCAAAAGTGCAATTGTGTTATAAGATCTTATTTTGATATTGCAAAAGCAGATGCGGCGCATCATGGCACAAAAGCAAAAATGAAAAATTTATCCTTTTGGCATAGACAAACACGATGCAGACAGAGGATGATCTTCTCCATCCTACAAGCATGTAGCAAACATGCCCCAAAATTTCATGAGATCATCAAATAGGCAGAAAAAAAAAGATAAAGTGAAAACAACTGGTCATGAACCATCCCAGCTACTCTCATAAGTTCAGATAATATCATCGAGTAGCATAGGAACATGATCAGAAAAGAAAATCAAAAACACTCACTAAAACAATGTGAGCCAAG
The DNA here is from genome assembly GCA_018584345.1 of Thuja plicata. Classification (NCBI taxonomy): domain Eukaryota; kingdom Viridiplantae; phylum Streptophyta; class Pinopsida; order Cupressales; family Cupressaceae; genus Thuja; species Thuja plicata. The sequence goes on from MU224175.1 coordinate 1,706,967, forward strand.
AGCCATTCTGATCTTTTTTTACTTGCATTAAATGTTCGTTGATTGATAGCTTAGATTGCAAATTTGACTGATTTGATAATTGATTGATAGCTTGGACATATTGATTGATAGAAAAGTTCAAAAGATTGAACAGGCCAACCAGATTGAATGTTGAGTCACAATGATTTGATCACATTGGTGAGAATATGATTTTGTTAATCATAGAAGGATGTATCTGCCATTGATGTCTGCAAACATGATGTTTGATTCGCAAAAAGAAGACAAGTATGTACAAATTTATTGTAGATTTTTGAAGAGATTTTTGCAATTTTTTAGGATTTTTGATATATTTGAATTTTTTTGTGATGATTTTTTTTCAAGACTTTTTACGATTTTTAGGATTTTTTCACCATCATATTTGATTTTTAGCAATTTTTTCAGGACATTATTTTATTTTTTTTATTTTTTTTTTGGAATTTGAGCTACTTATTTGGATTTTTAGGATTTTTTCAGGTCATTAAGATATTTACAATGTGTTATCTCCAATCAGATAGTCAAGGAATCTCATGGATAAACCATGTTCAAGGTCTTGCCCCCAGTTTGAATTCAAATTCAAAGACTCTCAGTGCTAGGAATCTACCCCCAGACAATAAAGAGGCTATGTATAGAGGCTAAAAAGATAGATAGAATGGGTATACCAAGGGTAAGACAAAGAAGATCAACCAGTTACAGGCCATAAAGGGGCACTAGAGTCGATGCAAATAAAAATATGTGATCAAGAAAGGACATCAAGATACTAAGTGGAACCATGATAGACATTGGAACAACAACTTACTATGTGTGGTGCCTGTTTGCTAGGTTTTCACCACGGTACTTTCCCAAAGCACCTGTTTGCCAAGTTTTCATCAAGGCAACCATTTTTTTCTCTTTTTGATTTTTTTTCTATTTTTTCAGAAATTTTTGCACTTTTTTTTGTACTTTTTTCAGGATCATGCATAATACTTACGAAGGTGCATGTTGTTCAGTGCTTGAGGCAATGGTTCTCCCTCTGGTGTTGCAAGATGATACACTCTAGACCTATATGATGTTGTGACTATATAAGAGTCATCCTAATTTGGTTCAAATTTTCTAGCCTTCTCTTTGTGTGGCTGGGTTTTGTAATTCATCTTGAGAACCAAGTCTCCAATCTCAAAATGGAAAGCTCAAACTTTCTTGTTGTAACTCTGTTTGAGGCAGTTTTTCTCTGCTCATTAATTATTTTGAGCTCATGTAATCTGGAAACTCTATACTTCTCATCATCAACAATGCCTTGTAAGGATACTCTTAATGAAGGAATTTCAACCTTGAGGGGTAATATGGCCTCAGCACCATAGACTAGAGATTATGGAGTAGCACCAGTGGAGGTGCGAATGCTGGTCCTGTAGGCCCATAGAGCTGGATTTAGTTGTAGGTGCCAATCACGGCCAGCATCATTGATAGTCTTTTGCAGGATCTTAATGATTGTTTTGTTAGATGCCTCTACTTGGTCGTTGTCTTGCGGGTAGTAGATGCTAGAAAATTCATGATAGATTTTGAATTTCTCACAAAGATTTGTAACATCCTTGTCCTAGAATGGGCTACCATGGTCAGTAATAATGGATAGAGGAAGTCCATAATGGAAAATTATATAATTCAGGATGAATCTAGAAATTTGCTTGCCGGTGATGTATGTCATAGGGATAGCTTCCACCCATTTGGTAAAGTACTCAATGGTCATGATGATATACTTATGGCCATTAGAAGATAGGGGTGTGATCTTCTCTACAAGGTCAAAAGCCCATTGAGAAAAGGGCCATGGAGAAAATACTAGCTATAGATCCTATGCTGGAGCGTGAATCAAATTGCCATGAATCTGGCACTTGTAACATTTCTGATCAAATTTATGAGCATCTTGCTCTATGTTGGGCCAATAATATCTTTCTCAAACCAACTTCTTGGCAAGACTCAAACCATTGAAATGTCCACCACAAATACCATTATGGACCTCATGTAAAGCAGTGTCACCCTCTCGCAAATTAAGGCATCTGAGGACGGTTTGCTCATAGGCTCTCCTATAAAGGGTATCGCCAATGATGACATAATGGGAGGCTTGACGGACAAGAGCTTGGCATTTTTTTGGGATAGGGTCAAGTGTAAGATCTGGGCATGTAGGTAGTTGTAAACATCTTGATACCAAGGGGAATCGGGACCAACAATGTCACACACGAGCTCAGATTGTAGAATGTTAAATTCCAGAAGAAATAGCTGCTCAACAAGAAATTCACATCTCTCTTCATTATTCGACATGTCGATCATAGATGCAATAGTGGACATGGCATCTGCCTATTTTTTATGTATCCATAGAAGTTGGTAAAAACTGTTTGAGACAAATTGCTCTTTGAGAAAGTTAGCCAACTATTTGTAAGGTACTAGCTTCTCATCCTTAGTTTCATAGTCATCAATGACCTGTCGGATGACTAATTGAGAATCACCATACACCTTGAGGTGCTGGATTTTCCATTGAATAGCAAGTTTGAGTCTAGTGACAAGTGCTTCATATTTATTGATATTGTTGGTGCATGCAAATGCAATTCTATAAGATTTTGGTATGGCATCACCTTACGAGGTGACAAACATGATGCCTACCCTCAATCCATACCTAGTATGTAAGCCATCAAAATAGATTTGTCATTCATTGGATTCAGTGAAGGAAAAAATTGACTCATCTAGAAATTTTGAAAGCAACGAGTGATCATCAGGAACTAGTGCCTCTGCAAGCTGATCTGCTATCACCTAGCCTTTTATTGATTTTCTATCTACATACTCTATGTCAAAATCACTCAGGAGCATGACCCATTTTTCTAGGCAACCTGTGAGAGTTGCTTTTCCTAGAAGATACTTCAATGGATCAATCCAGGACATGAGCATGGTTTTATGGTGTAGCATGTAATGTCTTAACTATTGTGTTGCAAAAACCACAAAAAGATAGGCTTGTTCAATGAGTGAGTAGTTTAATTCATATCCAACCAGAGTTATACTGATGTAATAAATATCTCTTTATCTTCCTTGTTCATCATGTTGTGCAAGAAGAGCACCCAATATGGTTTCTATGGTAGAAATGTACAAGATATATGGCTTTCCTGGAATGGGAGGCATCAAGATTGGTGGATGTGACAGATAATCTTTCAGTTGTTGGAACGAGTGCTCATATTTTTCATTCCAATGGAAATTAACACCTTTATGCATTAGATTTTGAAATGACTGGCACTTATCTACGAGTTGTGCAATAAACATGGTGGATAGACTATAGTTTCCCTTGTAGACTTCTCATCTTCCGTAGAGTGTTTGGTGGAGGCATCTCTAAAATGGCTTGCACCTTTTCAGGGTCCACTTTGATACCTCATTGAGAGATGATATAGCCTAGGATTTTTACACAAATAACTCTAAAACCACACTTTTGGGGTTTAAGCAAAGCTTATACCCTTCCATTCTTTCAAATATTTTGGCTAGAATACTCAAATGATCTTTCCTAGTTGTAGATTTGCAGAGGAGGTCATCAACATAGTCTTCCATCAAGATGTGCATGAAGTCATGGAAGATTGTGGTCATTTCCCTTTGATAAGTTGCTCTGGTGTTCTTGAGGCCAAAGGGCATGACATTCAAACAATAGGTTTCCCAAGGACATGTGAAAGTTGTCTTGGGTTGATCTTCAGGAGAAATCCAAATTTGGTTGTAACCAGAGAATTCATCCATCAGTGACAGCATCCCGTAGCCTGCAGTCATGTTGATAATGATGTCGATGTTGGGAAGAGGAAAATAATATTTAGGGCATGCCTTATTTAGATCATAGAAATTAGTACATATCTATATGCCCCCAGCATTCTTTCTAATAGGTACCAGATTATAAATCCAGTATGCGTAATCTATAGGTCTGATAAAACCTGCATCCAATAACTTCTTAAATTCTGCTTTTACTAGTAGAGCTATTTGGGGATGCATTTTCTTAGCTTCTATTTGACTGGCTTCACATCTGGCTTCAGAGGGAGGTGGTGAATTACTAACTTAGGATCTAGCCCAGGAATGTCAGTATAGGACTAGGCAAAATTAATCTTGTGTTCAAGGAAGAATCTGACAAATTCATCCTTCTTTTCTGGTGAGAGTGAAGCTGCAAAATGTATAATCTTGGGGTTGTTTGGTGTGCCCAAGTTGATTTCCTTGGTCACTACAATGAGAAATGTCAACTTCTCCTTTGGAGGGGGTATGTCCATTCTTCCATCCTCAGGCTCCTTAGAGATATTTTCACCCTCAGATACGTCCTTTGTTTTTACTTTTGCATGGTCAACTAGCGCCTTTTAGTTTTCACCAGAGGACCTATTCTTTTTATTTTTTTCTTTTTTGATTTTATCATTGTTAGATTTGTGACTGGAAGATGGATTTGACTCCCCAAAATATTTTGTAGCAATAAGGTCAATGGAGAACCCTACTTTGTGGTCTCCAAATATCATGCCCTCTCGGAGCTCAAATAGTTCCGCTATTGCTTCATCATTTTCAAAGCAATCCAAGCTCAGTGATCCTTTCTCATCCCAATCAATAAGTTTAGGATAGACTAGGGGGATGTCATCATCAATGGTGAAGATGTTTTCAATGCCAGAGGTAAAGTAAAAGATGTAAATATTAGTGTCTTCAGAGTCAGAGACTTCATGCACTGAAGGTTTAGGACTGGGATCCCAGAAAATTCTAGACTAGGGATCAGGATTGGTTGTTGGACAGGGAATTGTGTTAACATGTTTGTCTATGGTAGGTAGGTCTTCAGGGTTAGGGAAGACACATTAAAGCTCATAAGAATTGGAGGAATAGGACATCCATTCCCACTCATTTGAATCAGTAGTGTACTCAGAACGGGGAACCTCAGATGCTTTTTCATCATTTGAAACCTCCATGTTTTCACATGAGGCCATTTTGGCATTCGAGGAGACAATTCGTAATGGTTTGAATCCAATACCCAGATAGAGGGGATGGTCCTTTGTAGCAAGGGTCTCAATAATCCCTTACTTGTGTACTCCAAGACCATTGTGGCCATCATATCTTTTTTACTACATGAGTGTGAACACAGGCCCGTATCTTTCAACGGGTATCTCAGTGGGCTCATGTTCTTTTTTTTGCTTGTCTTGGAAAATCCAGCTGGATGCATTGTCATATACATGTTCTTCATGCAAATCTCCCCACAGAGTGAATGTAGGTGAGGGCATAACCTTCATGGTAGTTTTGGGTGGTGGTGCTTGCAATAACTTTGGTTTGCCACAAGACTTCAGGGAGAGAGGAAGCTTCCAAATATGAAAGACTTGCGCCATGGTATACTCTCTACACCCTTTATCTTCAATCTTCATCTTTCCTTTGACCATTTTTTCAAGGGTGGTTGCATCAACATATTTTGAGGAATTGGATGGAGTAGCTTCATTGTTGGTATGCACCTATTGTGCGAGCCCTTCTCTCAGATTAGCACAAAATTGGAAAGGGTTAGGATCACCTGGGATGGTGATCACAGCTCCATTGTGAAATAATTTTAGACATTGATGGTACGTAGAGGTACCCTCCTTCATGGCATGGATCCATGGGCGTCCTAAGATCATGTTATAGGGAAAGTCTAGATCCAGGACTTGTAGTAATGTGTTTTCAGTAATTGGACCAATTCTAATGGGTAGGATGATGACTCCCTTGGAGGGATGTTCAGCGTCATCATATGCTTTATTGTAATTCTCCTAGAGGGATCAATATCACTCTCATTGTAGCCAACATCAAGAATCTTTAAAGTGTAGAAGTTAAGTCTTGCTCCACCATTTATCATGACTCATGGGATTTTGGCATTATGGACAAAGACTTCCAGATGGAGAGGGTCATTATGGCCAAGCCGGTCATGTGGAACATCATCTTTGGAAAATGTGACATGCTGGGACGTAGAGAAGTACCCCATCATGGCCTAAAACTGGTTAGTGTCAATGTTGGTCAAAATAGTGGACTCTTTCAATGCTTTGTTAAGGACTTCCTTGTGCTAGGGGGATGTGCATAGAAAATCAAGGATTGATATCAAGGCAGGGGTCTTACCCAGCTGGTCAACAAGGTTGTAATCTGAAGGTACCTTGGGTTTGGATGGTGTGCTAGGCACAGTAATCTTGGTAAAATGGGTAGCGAATGCACATTGAGGGTTACTATGCTGGAAGGTTAGAGTGGACACATGTGAATCAGCCTTAGAGAAATAATTGATGGTATAGTCATGGCCAATCCGAGTATAATATTTGACATTGTTCTTGGAATTTGAATTCGACATAGAGGCATTTCCCTTTTCATGATCCACCAAAGGGTTTGTGAAGATAGTATGGTCAGTATTGGAAGATCCCACCATGGTTTCAACTTCATTCACACCTTGATCAATAAGGTCTTGGACCTTATGTGTTAATTGGTAGCAAGATTTGGTTATGTGTCCCTTTGTCCGGTGATAATCGCAATATTTGTTGTCATCCCACCAAGGTGGTTTAACTGTTGGAGGATTGTAGATCTCGATTAATTGAATATAATTGTTTTGCAATAATTTTTGTAATACCAAGTGAAGAGGTTCACCCAATGGCGTGAACTATCTTTGTGGTCCATCTTTTTTTCTCGGTGATCGACACTGTCAATTTTGTTGCGTGTTATCATTCGTTTGTGCTTGAGGTTGTGTTGGAGCTGGCGCTGGGGGCGGTGCTTGAGTCATTTTTTGCATGTTTGTAATAGTAGGTCCTTTGAGACTCACTTTATGTTGTGTCATGTTAACTGTTCATGCATCGACAACATCCTCATTTATGACATTTTTATTCTGAGACCAAAATTTTGGCTTGTCACTTGAAGTGCTCGCATTCTGATTGTCCTTGTTGATTTTTAATACTCTTTTTTCAATAATATCATCTTCAATGTCAATTCCTTTTTTCATGAGATTTTGAATGGTACTTGGTCATTTGATTTGGAGCTCATACATCATCTTAGGTACCATATTTTGGATAAATAATCATATTTGTTGTTCTTCTGGCACATCAAAAGGGCATTGACTCACCAAATTCCTTCATCGCAATAGGAAGGTCATAAAGGACTCTGCAACCTTTTGTTTGGTTGTGCATAAGTCAGTCAGCATAACCTCACTTGATATGTTGAACACAAAATGAGAGATGAATTTGTCGACTAATTCTTTCCAAGACCTAATATTTCTAGGTAATTTAGAGTACCACTCCATCGCTTGACCCCCAAGGCTTTGAGGAAAGAGTTGCATGAGGTATGTGTCATCAATGTGAACCTCAATGCAAGAAGTATAGAATTCTCGAATGTGATCGATTGGATTTCCTTTTCCTTTGTACTTCTCAAACTTGGGTACTACAAAATTATTGGGAAAAGGAGGCATGTAGATGCTTGAATCGAATGGATTAGGACATAGGTATCATTCTGTATAGAGTGTCTTTGTGTCCTTGAATTGTAGATCATTTAGTTGCTTCTGGAAGCATTGGATTTGTTGAAGCATGTCTTCATTATGCGAAGGCTTCACAGCTTTTTTACATGTATCAGAATGATGTGTCCACTTAGAAGTGATTGAATGTCGACTATATTCTGAGGCCTGATCTGATTTTGATGATTCAGACAAGATGTCATGGATTGAAGCCACATGTTGTTTGGCATGTTGTTGAGGATCTTCCACATGTTGCTGATTTATTGGTGGAAGATTGTATTGTTGACCTTGTGTCACATGGTATGGTTGAGAAACTTGCTATTGATATCTTGGTGCATACTGCTATAGTTGAGTTTGCACCACATGTTGTTGTTGTTGTTGTGACACATTTTTTTGTTGTGCAACATATGGTTGTTGCTGTAGAACATATGGCTGTTGAAAATGTTGTTTTTGTTGTTGTTATTGAACATGTTGTTGTCATTGTTGTTGAGCATATTGTTGTTGTAAAGCATGTTCTTTTTGTTGTACATACTTCTATTGTAGAGCATGTTTCTACTGCTATTAGTATACTGCTACTCTAGAGAATGTTGTTGTTGTTGTTGTTGTACATACTGTTGGATATGCTATTGTTGTTGTGGGTGCACTTGTTGCACCTTTTGACCTTGCACATGTTGTATAGCAGGATGAGATTCTTGACCCATTTGCAATGTTGGTTGTTGCATGTTATGATCTGGTTGAAATCCAAGTGGTGCAAGTATACCATCAAGATTTGCAGCTGTCTTACATTTTTTCTGGTTGTGCTTGAGACATCATGTTAACTTGGGCTACAAATTGTGGTTGCATTGGTTTCACTACATCCATAAGTGGTTCTTGTTGAGCCACTTGGGTTTGTTGCACTTGTTTTGTTACATGTGCTTGTTGACTCACCTTAGGTGGAATTGGTGTGATATCCACAAGGCTCTTCTTATTTTGATCTTGCAATTGATTTGGTATAGTTATAGTAGTCGCATTAGATACATCAAATGTGGGTACCCTTGGTGGTTCATTAAATGGTCCTTTGGATGTTGTTGCATTTGAAGTGATTCCTAGGAATGGTGTATGTATTACCAAAGGAGGACCACTTGGTTTTGTTTCTTCAAAAGGGGGTACATCTGGCATTCCCCAAGGAAATGCAAACATATCATTTGATCCTTTTGTCAAGCGATTCTTTAAATCAAACTTCCATGTTCTTTTAGGACCTTTTTTAGGGATTTGTGTAGCATCCATCATCTTGGGAGGAGGGAGTGCTACCTCTTAGAATAAAGGATTATCCAATGGTATATAATTTTCCTTTGGAGGAATATTGACAGTTAAATCATTGCGCTGTCATTTTTGTGTTACCACCATAGTTGACTCATCGAAGGGTTGTTCCCGCTTTTCTCTATCCCAAAACACTAAGGATTGATTCTCTTCTAAATTAGATTGTGGGGGATTTTTATATTCCAATAATAATTGAGGATTTGTCTTTTGAATCGCTTTGATATATCATCTCAGATCTTGAGTCATGAGTTATGTTAATGTCTGCTAAATTTTTTTGTTCTTAACGACTTCATCAATTTCCTCTTTAGGTAAATCTTTGAAGGAAGAAAATGTTTCATGTGAGTCTCCAAAATCTGAAGAGGGACTTGAGGCATTTCTAGGATCTTGATTATCTAGTGGTGGTGGAGGAGGTTTTGGAGATTTGTTTCTGTGCAGTTGATTGATTATATGTTTGTCATTGATGACAACATATAATATACAGTAGTGATTATGTATGTACTTATTAGAATGATGATATCAAGCCTTACATGGATATATTCAGGTTGTAGTCATGTTTATTATGTTATTTTCATACACACAGACTCAGATATGAAGTTTCAGTTGTGTTGTATAATTCTGTTATTGGCAGTCACAGTTCTGGAAGAGTATATGTTCAGAGCCGACGTATTTAATGTGTTTCTTGAGTTGCGCCTATCTTCAGGATATGCATGTGTATATTCATGATTATTTATGAGTTAACTATGTTTTTTAAACGTTCCTATCATGTAACATAAGGTTTGTACTATTTGAGATGATTTGGTGGAGCTGACTTAGTGAAGCATCGCGTCTGTTCAGTTTGTGTTGCGCGAACTTAATATTGTTTGTGTGCTTAGTTAAGCTGACAAAGATGTTGTTGAAGTGTTTCCAAGAGTTGTCATGACCTTCTACTTTAAATAAGATACTTATAGTAGTTCATTTTTAAACACAAAGTGTGAATGATAAGAAAAGAGACAGAAAAAGTACAGAGCAGAATATCAGAGTTGTTTCATTCATCAAGGATCTATTTGAATAAGTAGTTGAATATTACAATACATTGGAATTGATCAAGATAGTAGGTCTAATCTATAGCTCATCATTAGATATAGTGTATATCTATTCTATAGAAGGTTGTATCCTTAACCATTGAAGCAGTGAGCTTTTGGACAATGAGTCCTCACCCCTAACAGGGTTATTTGTAAAAGACTCTTAACAGGGTCAGACCCTTAACCGGGTCAGACCCTTAACCAGGTCAGTATACTTATTGCATTGTAAAGTACAACTCCTAATAGGGTTGAAATATCTTCTAACAGGGATTACTATAAACAAGTATAGTTCATTGTGGGTGTAATGTCCCCGCCAGGGAACCCATAAGGAATCAGGTCTATGACCTAAAATTACAATTAACAATTTATTTATTTACTTTTTTTTTAACATTCTAACATAACATCGTTACCATTCACAAGTACATTCCTTAAGGTTCCCTTAATGAATTCAATTACCATTATTAAATATTTCATTTTATTGCTTAATCGAGCAAATTCTATTCCATTACAACTTCAATTTACATTGATTCCATTTCACATCAAAACCAACTACATTAATGAACTAGTGGAATTAATTTTCCCTTACCGACTATCACGTAATTTACCCTAGAAGTGAAACAAGCATAC
>MU224175.1:1741424-1751603 GCA_018584345.1 Thuja plicata
TTTAATTCTTTTATAATTAAATACTATAGCCATGTTTGATTTTGATTTGATTTGATTGGTCGAAATTGATTTGAATTGTATGGCTATAATAGTTAATATAAATCAGTGATAAAAATCACCTAGGATATTAAATTGATTAAAAGAATTATGCCAAGTAGTAACAGGGTCGTTTGGACATAAATCAAGGGTATGATCACACTTAGGGAAAATAGGGTCTATAGTTGCGACAGACTAAATTCAGGTGGTTACATTCTCCAATCTATTTCTATGGCAGGTGTGTCTTATGTTAATTCCTCATGTTCTGGATCAAGAACATCTTCATCATCATCTAGTTCAACTTCTTTAACATAGAATAGTACTTTAAGGATTTTCACCTACTTCAACGTAAATCTAGGAAGAATTCTCCTTATCACTTCAATATCATTCTCACAATCTACCTAGTAGTATTCAAGCTCTATTTGATGAAGAAATATAGCATCTATCTTAAAATGGATTGCCACAAATTTCTTGCTGTCAAAATAGCCTCGACCCTAATATGTTTTCAGGTTCATCCTTCTCAACTCTGCCTCCAAGGTAGATATGTCATGTGTTAGCCTAAAATAGGTGATGTCCTAATTCATTGGGAAATAATCACCCTATGCCTCTTTTCAATTTATAGTTATTTTTCAACTTGGAGTAATTATCTGCAGACTTCTAACAAAAAAATTTATCAGTACAATACCTTGGCAATTTAAGGGGTTCTCCACTAAAACCTCCAACTATGAGATAACTGAAAGTTGGAAATTGAAAATAAAAGTTCCCATAAATTTTAATCAACTCCATGGCTGCTTCAGACATTTTGTAATTGATCTTCCCTCTTAGCTCAAAAACTAACCTTGCAAGGAACACATCCTGCACCCTCCAAACATTCTTGGGATTTCTTCTTCTCTAGAGCAAGGAATTATACTCGAATATCTTCATGTCCTCCTTCCATGATTCGTGAGGTAGGCCATCCCAATCTCTAAAAATTTCTAATACATAGAAGAGGTAAGAAGACATGTAAAATGTAGCCATTTCTGCTGGCTGAGATAAATTCTCATGGAGTTGCTCTGCTATGACCTCATCCCAATCCACATATTTCTCATCATCTAGAATAGCCTGGATAAAGTTGTACATCCAGTCTTCCCATAAATTATCTTGTGAGTTTCCCCTAATTTTTTTCAACATCGTGACCATATCTCACACCTCTGGGATCAACAGTGGCTTGGGAAGACGTGAACCTCCTTTCTCAGGTTTCAACAACCAATTTTTGGAAATGACATGGTTATAATCTTTTCTATTTTGATCAAAGTTTTCCTAGGCTTGAAGGATAGTCTAGTCTCCATATGTTTATGCAGGAGGAATTCTTAAGGTAGTTGTTACCATTTGTCTACTAATCTGCACTAGTACTTCACCAAAAGTGGTGCGAAAACATCTATAAACCCTATCATATCTATTTTTGCACTCCATTACTAACTCTGGACATGGAGTCACCTCTGGAAAACCAGTCACTTCCATAACCCACTCTCTGCAATCTTCATGGCCATGGTTCTACCTCCTTATTGTGTGGTAAAAATGTGACACACTTCTATGAGCCATTATATCCAAGATTGCTCAAGAATGAGGTCTCGAATGGCGACTCATAGCTCTCTATTCATGGAGTGCAAGGGTTTGTAATGGAGGCCCTTAGATTGACCTAGTTTGTGCTCATGCAAGTACACCATAAAATAAGAGATTCAAAGAGGAAAAGAAAGGATGCTAGTCTCCATGATCATCAAGTATGCATGCAAATGAAAGTTATTCTATATGATAACAATGCAAGAAAGGAAATTAATCTATATGATAACAATGCATGATTATTCTATGAAAGGAAATACAAATGCAAGATTAATCTATGAAAGGAAACATGAATCTAATCTAACATGCAAGTGTAAAATTAATCTAAATGGATTGCCATGGGGCATGAAAGAAGAAGACAAGAAGAGGGAAGTTGCAATATCCAAGCTCAAGTGCTCAAAATCTCCTTGAAAATTGCTCTCCAAACCTGCAGCATAACAATAGCATAAAATCTTAATTTCTTGATTATCGATTATTGATTATTGATTATCCAAATGAGAAGGAGAGGTTTCCTTATAAAGAGAAATGGACGGTAGAGATTAAGAGGCAAAAAGAAAATAAGCAATGGTGGAGATTAAATCTTGGTTGATCCATGTGCTCATATCTTCAAAAGGCAAAATAAAAGGCTATGATTAAGAGGCAAAAATCCCACCACTTAAGAATATGTGTGAAGAAAAAGGAACTTTATTTATTTTTATTTAATTCATTTCCTTTTTCAACACAAAGAGGAATTTAAGTGGGGGTTTTATTTAATTAAAAGAGGGATTTTCTTTTAATTAAATAAGATTATTTTATTTAATAAAAAGGGATATTTTAATTAAATAAGATAAAATTATTTAATTAAGAGAGATTTTAATTAAATAAGATAAGATTACTTAATTAAAAGGGGATTTTAATTAAATAAGATTATTTTATTTAATAAAAAGGAATTGTTTTCTTTTAATTAAATAAGATAATTACTTAAATGATCAAACCTTAGGAAATATTGAAATAATTGAATTAATTACGATTTGATCAAGGAAATTGATTTGAAAAAATGTTGCAAAGCATTGATTCAGGAATTTGATAAATTGATTGTCATTTGATAAATTGAAGAATGGGGGCCCATAGTCTAGGCGACCATTTTAGGGTGCATACACTTATACCTTCCCACAGTCTTTGTTATGTCTTCATCAACTAAATTTGTATCCTTCATTTCAGGAAGGAAAATAGATATGGGGCTAGACTTATTCTCCTTAGAAAAATTTTCTTTAGAGGTAGACATACTAGGAACTTTTGAAAAGAAAATGAAATAGAAATGCAAGAGAAATTCAAACTTCTCTACAGAATAGATAATCCTAAACAAGAGAATACTAGGGTAATTTTTTGAAAACTCATCATCTTTTCACTACTAGCATTATGTAGAGAAATTTACCTTGACCTCCTTTATCTCCAGCAATGGCTACCCAGCATATGTTTTTGAATAACAGAGAAGGAAAGATTTAGGAAAAATTTATTTCAGCTACTTTTTGTAATTAATGAGGACCTCTTGTAATTCAATCATTTCATTTCCCCTATTTTTAATGTGAGTGACCATTCACATGCATCCCTTATCTGATTAATATGCCACCTTAGAATATTAGTGTTAATTATCTTTATTTTTAATCATTCGCACGATTGGTAAAAAGATCTGGCACACGTCGCTTAGATCTAAAAATTATTGCATTCTTGGAACCTTGAACTTTGAACCATGGGTAATGAGGTTCAAAATTCAAGTTTCATAATTTCATGCATTAGCTATGACCATTTGCAACTGGGACCCAATAGAGATGCAGTGGACAAATCTTCTTGAAGTTTGAACAAAAAACTTAGAGTTCAAGTTTATAATCCAAAATGAAAAGCGCATATTACATTGGAAAAGGATGAAGATGCAAACAAATTGACTACACATAACCAAAAGCATTTTGAACTTTGAACTTTGAACAAACGAGGTTCAAGGTTCAAGATTCTAAAAACAACACGCCCAACACGATATGCATTATAAGGATGAAAATATGTTGCCAGCCTAAGCATCGAAAGAACCAAAATTAAACTTTGAACTAAGGAGTTCAAGGTTCAAGGTTCAATTTGAAAAATACAATTCAAATTTGGCATAAAATACATGACTTTTTACTTTGGTCATTTTAAACTATGGGACCTTTTGACTAGCAACAATGATCAACTTTGAAGTACAAATTACTATAACCAAGACCTTTACATAAACCAAGTGTAAGTAAATACTTATATAACCTTTCATACTAGGATCTAGGTGCTTGTTTCAATCCATATAATATTTTTTTCACTCGGCAAACCGTACCATCTTCATCGGTCAAGGGAAAACCATCAGGCTGCTCAATGTAGACTTCCTCTTCCAATTCTCTATTCAAAAATGCAAAATTAACATCCATTTGATATACCTTAAAATATTTGCAATTATAATATGCAAGAAACATCCTAACAACTTCAATTCTAGCATCGGGAGCAAAGGTCTCCTCAAAATCAATACCTTTCATTTGTGAGTATTCCTTGCAAACAAGTCTGGCTTTCTTCTAAACCACCTCGCCTTCTTCATTCAATTTGTTTCTAAATACTCATTTACTATTGATCACATTATTTTCCTTAGGTCTAGGAACAAGAATCCATGTCTTATTTTTCTCAATCAGTTCCAATTCTTCTTCTATCACTTTAACCCAATTTTCATCTTTGCATGCTTCATCAATATATTTAGGTTCAATCTTAGAAATAAAATAAAAAATCACTTCTAAAAAGTCTTCCTCAAGTCTGAACACTATGATTCCTATCACCAATGATCTAATTTTTTGCATGATTTAAATTTACATACCTTGGAGTCTTCATATTTTCTCTTGTAGCAGACTCTTGTGTTCTTACTTCTTCCTCATTTGCAACTTCTTCATTTTTTTCTAATGATCCATTCTGATTTTGATTTTAGTTTTTTTGTTGCACAGTCTAACTGTCTTCTTCATCACCTCATTCATATTTGCAAGATCTTATCTATTTCTAATAATTCTCATCAACTTTGGCTTTTGCACTTTCAATTACCTTTTTCAATATTTGGTTATAACATTTATATGCTTTTATTTTAGTAGACTAACAAGTAAAAATTCCTTCATCACATCTACGATAAAATTTACCTAAGTCTTCATCTCTTATGATATAGTATTTTCTTCCAAAAAAGATAAAATATTTCATTGTAGGAACATGTACATACCAAAGTTCATAAGGTGTCTTACCATTTCCTTACTTGATTTGAACTAAATTTAATGTATATACTAGAGTGATAACAACTTCTCTTTTATAGATATGTGGAACATATCCTTCAAACATTATAGTTCTAGCGGTATCAAGAATAGTTATATTTCTTCTCTTTGCAATTACATTCTATTGTGGGGTTTGCGGAGCAGACATTTGTCTCTTTATTCCATTCTCTTCTTAAAAAGTGTTAAACCCAATAGAAGTAAACTCTCCACCTTTGTCTAATCTCAAACATTTCAACTTTAATCGTGTTTCAATCTCAACCATAGCTTTGAAAATATTAAATTTGTCAAAGGCTCTGGACTTCTCTTTCAAAAATGTAATCCATATCATTCTAGAGTAATCATGAATGAATAAAATGAAATACCTATCCCCATAATAACTTCTTATTCTTGGAGGACCACATAAGTCAGTATGCACCAAATATAGAATTCCACTTGAAGAATAATTCTTTCTCTTAAAATTAGACTTAGTCAACTTACCCAATTGACATTCCTTACACATTGCATTAGCAAGTTTCATCAGTTTAGGAAGATCTCTAACAGATCTTGTAGTACTTATCTTCACAATGTTATCAAATTTCACATGACAAAACCTCTTATGCCACAACCAACTATCATTAATTTTATCAATTAGGCATCTATTCTCATAATTTTTCAAATGAAATACATTACCTATTGACGCGTCTTTGTGACCGGGTCCGCCAATAGATGTAAGTTGTCACCAGGTGCCGGGGCACCGGCCAACTTCACCTGTAAAGGTTATCTAGGGAAATGAGATTCCTCGGGCCTTCAAGCACGTGAGAGTCAGGTCTCGATAGTGCAGGAGCTTATTTGGGAATGTGACTATTTTGTTCGGGGGGATAGTTGGTTATCTTGGCTCATCTTCTCCAGAGATTTAAATGAGTGGGGTTTCCTGCAAGGATTCATTAACTTTACCAAATAAACTTCAAAAGATATTGTAGGGTTAGAAATATTTCATCTACCTATAGTCATGCCAAACATTTGAAACATTATCCAAGCTCTAACATGCTACACTAAATACTGAAGAAATATGGAACCATCAGTTCATATTCAATCAATAGCGGAGGAAAAGAAGGTCGTTAATCTACTTAAAATACTAGAGCAAGGGACATAAAGAACATGCAACATAAAATACCATTAACTCAAAGATCAAAATGCTAACAACTTCATTGATAGAATCCTTTCTTCTTCATTAATAAGTTTCCACCAAGCACTGGTACATACAACAATGGTGGCTCCAGGGGAGCATTTAACTACTGAAAGCTTAGAAACTAAGGAGCATTGAGCTCTATAACTAAGAACTAAGAAAACTAAAATTTTATTAGCTATGGACTGAAAAATCATCAATTTCACCGACCCTTGGAATGAGGTCAGACTTATTATTTATACACAAGTTTTGCACTAAAACTAACCTAACTTATTTTACACTTAATGATATAATATTATTTCTGGTGGTCGATACTACCTGCGCCATGCTACAAAAGACCTCAAGATGGAAAAGTTCTGACATGTCAGAAGAATAAGACATGAAAAGAGGAGTGGAATAATCATCCTTGAGAAGAGAGTCGGGAGGAGAAAAGAAGAAATATGATCCCCCAGGGATTGAGACTACATGCCCCATAAATGGGAGAGTAGCCCACTATCTTCGATGTGCCAAGTGCAACGTTGGAGCAGTGCCTTGGGAAGACCATCTGTCAGAACCCTTTTGTCAAGCCGACATGCCCTATTCCGGTTACCTACTTTCTGACACCCTTTATTAACTTCCTTGAAAGCGACCGTTCAGTTTTGGAAACTGGGACACAAGCCACTTTAAAGAATTCAAAAAAATGATATTAGATTTGAGACTCCATGATCTGGGAGCTCGTGCCCCAAAGAATGAATAAATACAAAAATTACATCTCCTGACAATCATCTCTGAATCCTGGAGGATTTTATTGCTTCTTAGTATCATTGAAGGTCTGCAGGAGATGGGCGATTCCATCTTTGTCTATGTCCTTAAGGCTGACCCAAAAGTATTTGGCCACCTCCACTTGCTCGTCCAAATCAGGAACATTTTCCTTGAACTCTACAGCCATCTTGGTGATGTCTTGACTTTGAAGCATCATGTGAGTGAGCCTTGCCATTTTTTCTCCATCTATTCCCTCTGGGGATCCATACCAAGACTCCATTAGCTTGTCAAGCTTTCCCAGGACATATTCCTCTAGAGTGCATGTTTCAGTGTTGAAGGGATCAGCTCCAGAGACCTTCGAGATGAATTACTTGTACAAATTGAAAGAATATTGAACTTCCTAGACTTTGTCATGCATATTCCCTACTAGTTTCTTGATTATCCGCAATGTGAGGTCAAGTCTAGAGTGTTGGGTTTGGACAAAGTCAAAAGACTCCTCTCCTAGAATTCTGGCTTCAGTGACAATTTCTTCTCCGATGCTGATGAGCTCTTCCATCTCAACCTTCCATGCTTCATAGTTTTCAATGTCTCCCTCCTAGATGGAGATAGTAGTTTCAGCCTGATGTAGAATTTTGTTGGCCACATACAAGTCTGGGAGTGTGGATATTAAGAAACATCAGATGTTTCCCACCTATTTTGTAACCCACTCATCAATTGCCTGGGCTTTTCTTTTCATCACCCTTAGTGAATCTATGT
Source organism: Thuja plicata (assembly GCA_018584345.1). Classification (NCBI taxonomy): domain Eukaryota; kingdom Viridiplantae; phylum Streptophyta; class Pinopsida; order Cupressales; family Cupressaceae; genus Thuja; species Thuja plicata. The sequence goes on from MU224175.1 coordinate 1,749,018, forward strand.
CTCTCTGAGGGAGCGGTGCGTCAGATGTGGAGGTGCCCTAGGGAATGGCAATAAGGGGCTGCATGAGCTCTGTCAGAAACCCCATGAGATTTGGATTCTTTTCCTTTTCTGCCCTGAACTTTTGGCCTCCTTTTCATAGAAAGCCTCCACCGCCTTGGCCGCTTCTTTTAATAGGTCTAGTTTGCCCTATTTTACTCTCTTCCCTAGTGATATCTCAGTGATAGAGTATTCATCGGCCTTATTTGTTGCTTCATCTATATCTGGGGAAGGTGTTGCAATTACCATGATTGTATCTCCGCCCAGCCCAGTCTGAAGAGTATGGATGGTCCGGGCCTTCTTGGTCTTGGGAGGGTTCTACATTTGCGCCATCATCTCCGCCAAGGAGAGATGGGCCTTAGGTGTTGTCAAGGCCTTCCTCTTATGAGACTCCACTAACCATTATGGTGGTAGGGGTGGCTTTGTAGCTATAATTTGTTCCTACAATTTCTCCCTAGGATCTTGTTGTGCCCCTTCGACAATCTGAGCCATTTCTAACTCCTTCCCCATATCTTTGGGTTCACCGGCAATACTTACCCCAGTGGTACTTGTATATTTTTCCCTGATGTCTACATCTTTGATGATGTTAGTGTTGGTGCTCAAATAAATAGATTGGATTTCCTATGAATTTTGCCTATCCAATGATGAGAAACCCAAGTGATTTGGCCAACTAACAAGACACAACCAAGGAAAGGGTAGAACTTCAGCAATTTTGGCTCTGCAAAACCAAGGCTGGTAGGCCTATACCTTAAACTTATCCTTCAATTCTTAAGGCTTTTTATAGCAAATATAATACACCTCAAACCCTCTCTCTCAAGTATGGCAAGGTAGTTGAAATAAATCTAACTGAAAGTAATATATCATAAACTGTAAACTGAAATACTTTAAGTAATTAAATAATGTTTAGTAAATATGTATGTAAATTGAAATGAACAGATAGATAAGATATCACAAAACTATAAAAATGAACTAAATAACTATAATCCAAATAATGATTAGACCAGTGCCTTATTCTACCATGGGTAATAGAGTCAAGATCATTCCAATCTTATGTTCAACCTCAGAGATAGTTTTACAAGAAAACTTATCACTTCAAAGGTGTTATGGAATGTACATGTAACCTAAAACAAATTCAGAGATATTTCAAATGGGTAATACTTCTCAGATGACAGACCAATTGACTAAGGCCTCAATCAATGGAATTTAACCATGCAAAATCAGAAAACCAATTGAAAATATAGACTATGAATCAAATCGGGAAGCATGCACATCAAACTATCACTTTGAAGAAGTTCTATTGGTTTATCAGAGGGACTAATTGTAAAATGATAATGAAACTATTACACATGTGAAAGAAAAAGGACTTATCTCTATTGATTTTGAAAAAATAGTACATCCAGGTCCATGTTATACTTGTTGATTAAAAACTATCCAAATATGTGAAATTATATTTTATTTTATTCCCTTCTCTTTAAATTTTACATTATGTATATATATGTGTTTGAGTGGCTTTCACACCTCTTTAGGGTGAAAAGACACAACTCTTATTACAAATTATTTTGAAAAAACAATAAACTAACTAAAAAATAACTACCTAACTTTCAGATTTGTCTTTGGTCAAAAATTCAAAACATATCATGAAAATTTGGGATTTCTGTTGGAGATAGGAAATTTGATTTCCCAAACTGGGTCATTTTTAGATTTTTAAAATTCGACCATCTTCAACCTCTGTCGGCATCATCTTTGCAGCAAGATGAAATTCTAGCAATTTTTGAAACCTTCACTTACAGAATTTTGATTGTTCCTATCACAGAGCTTCCTTCCTTAATCCATCAACTTTTAATTGAAAATTAATATAGTTTTGTATCCCATTTCATATATTCCATCATATCATCAATTATTGGGCATAGAGTTTAGGATTCCATTTTTAGATTTTTATCACTTTATAGGACTCCAAATTTTGCCAAAAATTGAGAGCTCCAATAGTCTCTTTCTGGGGACGTATGCTCACTATGAGCGTAGTGAGATCCTTGTTATCTCTGGAGAACAAGACCAAGTATTCTTAATAAATATGATGCAAAACAAAATTGGGTGGCCCCAAGCCCCCCAAAAGTGAACCTTGATCCTTTCCTTTGTCAAACACCTAATTCTAATCATGCAACCTTCTGAATCTCTTGAATATCATATCATATCGTTCCTTTTCCTTATCAGCAAGAGTATTTGAAAATAGACAATTTTCAAAATTATTTAGTACTAATATATGATCCCTTGTATTAGATGTATCATCCTTATAGAGAATACTTATTGGTTCCACTTCATCAATGCAGTATTTGGCTTTTGATTTGTGTTTTTCCTTTGAGAAATCATCAGGCACAGTGTGTTCTTTGTTGGATGGGGGATCCCTATGAATATGATCAATTATATAAGTATCTAAACTAAGTTATTTTTCTTGGATGTTTTCTTGCACACAATCTTCCCTATTTCCATTCTCCAGATACTGTTTCTCCTCACATAAAGGTTTTGAAGGTAGCTCATATTCAGGAACTATTA
>MU224175.1:1766291-1779017 GCA_018584345.1 Thuja plicata
TCAACCTTGGATAATTCCTATTCTTATTATTTGTTTTGTAAAATGTATTTTCTTGCAAATAATGTAATTAAGTGTGAGTGTACATGTTTAGTTGGCATGTTGATGTGTCACTCCACTTGATGTGTCGGCATCTTGAATGGTGTGTAAGGAGATCATGGCTGAAATGGTTATGAGGCATTCCTATGACACGTAAGAGCTATTTCTAGGAGATTTCAATGATAGGTGAAGACATGCAAGACATGTGGCAACTTTGGAAGTTGCCCTAAAAAGGAAAGCGCATGATATAAGTGTTTTTAGGGTTACAAAAAAGGATACAAAAAAGAGTGTATTGTTGGTATAATTGGGTGCTACTGAATTTGTCTGTGTGTGTCAATTATCTCCTGAAACAAATTGCATTGCAAGTGTGTTGTAACCATTGTGTTGAAGATAATATATTGTGCAGGTTTTGGAGTGCTGGGGTTTTTTACCGAAAGGTTTTCCCTAGGGTAAATCATTGTGTCATTCTCTATTTTCTGTATGCATGGTATGTGGCTGCAATATCATTGTTAAAGTAGTTAACGAATCTAAAATTGTAAGGATTGAAAAATAATTTGCACAATACTTTCCTATAGAGATTAGTGTAGGAAGCTATTTCCGCACCTGAGTTTCCTTACAGTTTAACAATCAACTCTAAATCACCCAAGGCCCTGAGGTGAGTGATTCCTTTCCTTAGTGAAAATAGGAGTCTGAGGACCAAAGCCTCGTACTATGTGATGTTATTCATGCAATTGAACTACAACCTATAGGATGTGAGGAAGGATTTCCCAAGCGGGTTGATCAACTCCACTCTGGCCCCACGGCCTTGTTTGGATCAGGACTCATCGAACTTAAGGGTCCACAAGTCATCGTTTGTTGTCTGGGACTGGGAAGATGAAGTCATCTTTGGATTATTTTTGGGAGGGTTGGTAGGAGCTTCCTCTGGCATTGATGGTACATGGATGAGGTTTGCCTCTGAAGAGATTTCTGGTTGGGATTCCCAGACAAATAGCGTCGAAGAGGCATTGTCAGTAGAAGCACTAGGTCCTGAGGAATTTTCTATGCATTCTTCCTCCCATGAGGCATCTATGTGTCAAGTAGCAACGATAAGGAAAGACTCACACTCTAGCTTTGAATGTTTCTGGTAATGCACCTGGCACCAAGTGTCAGACAAGAATATGGTAGGGGTCGCTGTGGCACCCTAAGAGTTAACCTCAACCCTCAATTTTTCTTCTAGGTCCTGGGTTCTCTGCAGAACTATGGGGTCCTCCCCCGAGGTGAAATCGAATGTTAAGATCTCAAGGGGTTGGTACACCCCAGGGGAAGTTTCAGAGAAGAGGACCCCATTCACCCTCCCAACTTCAGTGAGGACCTATTTCATTCAGGGCTCACTTTCAACCCAGATTTGGTTAGATTCTCCTTCCCAGGGGAGCCATAAGTGGGAAAAGTTGGTCAAGAAATATCCGTTTAGGGACTTGGACCAATTCTGACTTAGTAACATCCCATAAGTCTCTAGGATGTCCACCACTTGGATGTCGATTGTGCTGGCTATCCTGGGGTCCTGGATGAGTTGAATCTAGACATTCTTTAGTTCACCCACCATTTTTACAGCAGTTTTATCCAGCTGGATTACTGCACCATTAGACAGGGTGGGGCAGAATCTGAGCTTCTAGCATATGGATAAAGGCATGATGTTGCCCGAAGCCCCAGAATCTACTAAGAAATTGTGTATATTATTTCCTTGTATGTTCAATCCTAGTAGGAAGGGAGGATCCTCAGTATTACCCTGGAAGACAGCCGCATTGGCATCCTCAAAAGAGACAGTCTTAGGTGGGCGACTGACGGCTTCTGAGTTTCCCAAGAGTTTTATAAGAGACTTCTTCTGCTCGGGACAGTTCAGTAAAACCTCCATCAAGGTCATGGAGGTGGTGGTTTGGTCTAATGCCTCTGTGATGTCAAACCTTCCTCCTAGGAATTGGTGGCTTCCCTTGGCCAGTTTCTTAGCTTGGTTAGAGCCAAGGCCTTTTGGAGGGACAAAATGATCAGTCGTGTTGTCCCAGGGAGGAGTGTCTTTAGGAGGTGTGGGCATGTAAACTGGTCCTTTACCAGCCTGACTTCGAGTGTTGTAGGGAGTCCATGGGTTGGTGAAGGCATTGGCCTCAAAGGCTGGAATAGATTCATCAAAGAATCCTTATATTTTGGGTTCTTCCTCATCTTCTATGTCTGTTCCAAAGAAGACAGTCTCACAGGTGAATGCACCATGAGTGGGCTCTTGTATAGGAGGCTCTGGGGAGTAGGATAATAAGTTTGTTGTCTGTCTAACTGGGAAATCATGATGACTTTCTCCAGCATAGCACAGTTCACCTTATTGTGGGAGCCTGTGTGTGCAATCTACACCAGTTGGTCATGGGCTGGAAGTCTGTGATAGGCACAAAATGGGAAGGTCCAGAACCACCTTGATTGGTTTTTCGGTTCGGAGGACCCCTGGTACTAGAATTGTTGTTCCATTTTTGTTGATTCAGTCGGGGCCCATTGTTGAAATTTCTTCCTCCAACATTTTTGTTTTGTTGGCCAGAGAAAATATTCCCTCTCTGGGAATTAGTGTTGTGGGGTGCAAACAACCCTGCCTTCATCTGACCCATGTCCACAATTAGTGTAGACAACATTTTCTGGAGGGATTCAACCTTGGCGGTCAACTGAGTATTCGTGTCATAGTGTAACAGTTGTTGTTGTTGGTGTCCTAGGAAAGCGGTACCAGTCTCCAGAGTCGAGGGTGGAAATCCTCCAGTTGTGAATGACTGAAAGAAAGGCACTACTGGCGATTGTGTCTGTGGTTGTTGCATTTGCTGTGGCTGGTTCCAAGGAAAAGTCTCTAGACCCGGTGTTGTCTAGGTTTGTAATGGATATACGTATCGGGCCTGCTAGTCTATCAGCGGTGGTGGAGGATTCATGGCCATCGTGGGGGCACCCATTGCCTAATTGGGGTTATATCCCCTAGCGTATGAAGTTTCGCTAGATATCATGTTAAATGGCATACTCTGCCCAATCCTACCCAGGGATTTGTTAAGACCACAGGACAACCCTAAGGCTAGGTTTTAAACCTTCACCAAAGTATCCCAATCTCTGAGCGCGGTAGTTCTCTAGAGGAGAGTGGCAATGAAGGGGTCCATCGCGTTAAGATAGGTCTGGATAATTACATCTACGGATGTGATGAAGGGGCCCATGCACCACTTCAAGGCACGTTGGAACCAATGATTGAATGATGTAAGGGGATCATTCAGTTCCTTCCTGATAGAAATGAACTGGCTATGGGACCATGTTGGCTCCATGTGTATGTGGAAGGCAGCCAGGAAGGCATCCTCCATGTCCTGCCAACTGTTGATGGAATTGGCAGGAAGGTTAAGGTACCAATTTAGTTCATTCTATCCTAGGGATAGAGGGAACATCCGGATCACAATGTCTTAATGTTGGATCCCATGTTGGTTCATGGCATCTTTGTACGCCTACAAATGCTCTTCTACGATTCACGAGCCTAAGTGCTCATATCGGGGACAAATCTTTTTTGGGTGTGAAGGTAGATCATTGGCTGCACCCAGAAAAGTTCCCATCGGGGACCCAGTATTTCCAAAATACGCAGCCATCAAGGGTGTTGGATTTTGATTAGGTTGAATGTTAATTCTTAGGGTCATCTAGGGGACTTGGGTATTCTGGGATGTGCTACATCCCTAGAAAATGGTGGATGAATTTGCTTTTAGGGTCCGTTTCTTTTGAGCGGGAGGCTCGAGTTCAACAAACCTTCTAGGATATAGAGTTGATCTAAGGACTCTTTTGAATCTTGCTGGTGAAAACAATTTGATCCCACTGAAGGCTTGACTCCTAAAACTATGGCTTGGGGAACCCTCTGGTGGTGTAAAATCTAAATCCTCAGAGGGTGACAAGTTCATGCCCTCCTTCTAATGCCAGTTTCTATTGATGGGTCTTTGTGACCGGGTCCACCAATAGATGTAATTTGTCACCGGGTACCGGGGCACCGGCCAACTTTGCCTATAAAGGTTGTCTAGGGAAATGAGATTCCCTGGGGCACTGGCCAACTTTGCTTGTAAAGGTTGTCCAGGGAAATGAGATTCCCTGGGCCTTCAATCATGTGAGAGTTGGGTCTTGACAGTGCAGGAGCTTAGTTGGGAATGTGACTGTTTTGTTCAGGGGGATAGTTGGTTATCTTGGCTCGTCTTCTCTAGGGATTTAAATGAGTGGGGTTTCCTGCAAGCATTCATTAATTTTACCAAATAAAATTCAAAAGATATTGCAGGGTTAGAAATATTTCATCTACCTATAGTCATGCCAAACATTCAAAACATCAACCAAGCTCTAACATGCTACACTAAATAGTGAAGAAATACAGAACCATCAGTTCATATTCAATAAATAGCATAGGAAAAGAAGGTCATTAATCTACTTAAAATACCAGAGCAAGGTACATAAATAACATGCAACATAAAATACCATTAACTCAGAGATCATAATGCTAACAACTTCATTGATAGAATCCTTCCTTCTTCATTAATAAGTTTCCAGCAAGCACTGGTGCGTACAACAATGGTGGCTCTAGGGGAGCATTTAACTACTGAAATCTTAGAAACTAAGGAGCATTGAGCTCTGCATCTAAGAACTAAGAAAACTGAAATGTTATTAGCTATGGACTGCAAAATCATCAATTTTTCTGACCCTTGGAATGAGGTCAGACTTATTATTTATACACAAGTTTTGACCTAAAACTAACCTAACTTATTTTACACTTAACGATATAATATTATTTTTGGTGGCCGGTACTACCTACACCATGCTACAAAAGACCTCGAGATAGAAAAGGTCTGACATGTCAAAAGAATAAGACAATAAAAGAGGAGTGGAAGAATCAGCCTTGAGAAGAGAGTCAGGAGGAGAAAAGAATAAATCTGATCCCCTAGGGTTCGAGGCTACATGCCCCATAAATGGGAGAGCGGCTCGCTGTCTTCGATACGCCAGGTGAAACATTGGAGTAGCACCTTGGGAAGACCATCTGTCAGAACCCTCTTGTCAATCCAATGTGCCCTATTGTGGTTACCTACTTTCTGACACCCTTTATGAACTGCCTTGAAAATGACCGGTCAGTTTTGGGAACTGGGACACGGGTCACTTTAAAATTTTCAAAAAAATGATATTGGATCTGGGACTCTGGGATCTGGGAGCTTGTGCCCCAATTAATGAATGAATACAAAAAATTACATCTCCTAACAATCATCTCCAGAGCCTAGAGGATTTTATAGCTCCTTAATATCATTGAAGGTCTGTAGGAGCCGAGCGATTCCATCTTTGTCTATGTCCTTAAGGCCAACCCGGCGGTATTTGGCCACCTCCACTTGCTCATCCAAATCTGGAACATTTTCCTTGAACTTCGTGGCCATCTTGGTTGCATCTTTACTTTCAAGCATCATGTGAGTGATTCTTTCCATTTTTGCTCCTTCCATTCCCTCTGGGGATCCATATCGAGACTCCATTAGCTTGTCAAACTTTCCCAGGACATACTCCTCTGGAGTGCATGTTTTAGTGTTGAAGGGATCAACTCCAGAGACCTTTGAGATGAATGACTTGTACAAATTGAAAGAATATTGAACTTCTTGGACTTTGTCATGCATAGTCCCTACCAGTTGCTTGATTATCCCCAATGTGAGGGCAAGTCTGGAGTGTTGGGTCCAAACAAAGTCAAAAGACTCCTCTCCTAGAATTCTGGCTTCGGAGAAAATTTCTTCTCCGATGCTGATGAGCTCTTCTATCTCAACCTTCCATGCTTCATGGTTTTCAATGTCTCCCTCCTAGATGGAGATAGTAATTTCAGCCTGATATAGAATTTTGTTGGCCGCATACAAGTCTGGAAGTGTGAATATTAAGAAACACTGGACGTTTCCAACCTATTTCATAACCCACTCATCAACTGCCTGGGCTTTTCTTTTCATCGCCCTTAGTGAATCTATGTCACTCTAAGGGAGTGGTGCATCAGATGTGGAGGTGCCCAAGGGAATGGCAGTAAGGGGCTACAAGAGCTCTGTCAGCAACCCCATGATATTTGCAATCTTTTCCTTTTCTGCCCTAAAATTTTGGGCCTCCTTTTCATAGCGAGCCTCCACCGCCTTGGCCGCTTCATTTAACAAGTCTAGTTCACCCTATTTCCCTCTCTTCCCTAGTAATATCTCAGTGATAGAGTATTCATCGACCTTAGTCATTACTTTGTCTACATCTGGGGAAGATGTCGCAATTACCGTGATTGTATCTCTGCCCGGCCTAGTCTGAAGAGTATGGATGGTCAGGGCCTTCTTGGTCTTGGGAGGGTTCTACATTTATGCCATCATCTCCACCAAGGAGAGATGGGCCTTAGGCATCACCAAGGCATTCCTCTTGTGAGACTCCACTAACCATTGTGGTGGTAGGGGTGGCTTTGCAGCCAAAATTTGTTCCTATGATTTCTCCCTGGGATCTTGTTGCGCCCCTTCGATAGTCTGAGCCATTTCTGACTCCTTCCTTGTATCTTTGGGTTCATTGGAAATACTTACCCCGGTGTTAATTGTATCTTTTTCACTGATGTCTCCATCCTTGATGATGTTAGGATCATCATTTGCTTCCCTGGGGTTCCATTCCTCATCCTGCTACTCTTCACCAGCCTCTATTGCTAGGATGCTCTCTTCAACTGGTGTATTCTCTGGAGGTGGAGGAGGCGTCAAGCCAAGATTCATCATTTGGGCCACTGTAATTACCTCCCCAAATGTTACTTTTGGAGGTGACATTTGGAGCACGATAGTTGGGGTCACAGTTTCTCCCGTGGGTCTGGTTTCCCCAACTGATGTCATTTTCTCATCCTGTGTCTGCCTGCCCTCCTCAGTCCTTGTAACCTATATCTCTGGGAATTTGGTGATATTCATCTATTCATGTCCCTTTTCTTCTTCTACCTAGGCTTCCTTCTCTTATGCAAGCTCTGGCTCCAAGAGTTCATCCTGTGCGGCAATTTCTTTCGCTGCCTTTATGATATCCCCCTATAGGTTCCCAAATTCATCAGTTCTGAATAAATCATCAAATTCATAACAGGGAGCAGAGTTCTCCAGGATATCCTTAGGTTCTTTGTCTGACTTCAGAGAGTCGAAAGAAAGGATTTGTACTTCTTGGATGCTTGGCATCCCAATTTCTGGCTCCGCCCTTGGTTGAGAGTTATTCTTCTTCTTTCTCCTGGTTATCAAAGGGGGCCCTGCATCCATTATAGATGCCTGCTCCTCTTTCTCTGCACTCCTTATCGCTTGCACCATCAATGCTACTAGTGAAGGGGAGGAAGGAGGATGAACGGGCCTGGTCATGAGTACCAGAGTGGCCAACTATGTGATTAGCTTATCTTTCATCTGTTGGGAGACCGCCAGCATCTACTACATTTTCTCTTTTATTGGGGTCACAGGCGGGGCTTGCGACAAGGTCCCCATTATTCTTTTTCCTTTATCCTCTTTCTGTGAGGAGGTTCTAGCCCAAGGAGTCAAGCCTTGCACTGTCGGGCCAACTTTGCATGTACTCCTTGAGCATGCCTTCTTGAAATATGTGTGGCTATGCTTGACCATGTCATGAGTTATATCTTGAATAGTTGGCCCTCCTATGTGTTCTAGTCTACTGGAGCAAGAGCCATCTTGTCTAATCCCTTTTCTTTGTACTACAGGTCTATTGTGGACCCAGTGTCCGAGAATTCATCTGGGAATTTCTGAAGCTTTAACCTTTCTATCATCCCCCTTGTCATCTGGATGAAGTGTCGGCTCCAGAATTCAACATCATCCTAGAAATCTCCCAAAATTCCTCCATGTGGAATATATGGGGCTCTGATGCCCGGGGAAGTGTCGTTGTTATTTTTCCTAGCATATCAAAGTTTTTTTGCGCCAGATAGAATTCTATTAAGCCCAAGCTTTTAAGCTTATTGTCCACCTCCTTAGATGCGGCCAGACTACAAGAATAGTTCCCACAGATGACTGGGAATGGAACATTCATCACCTTCTTCACTATGAAGAGGGTGTGCAGCTCTAAGATCTGTTGACAATATTCCAAAAGAATTATTTTGTTCCCACAATGCTTGGGCAATAAATAGGGTTTCCCAGAAAATTTGGTTACCTGAATATAGGTATGCTACTAGAACTGGATATAATATTAGCCATAAATTTTGACCAAATCCATTGCCTCCTTAGAGAGGTGATACCCGGCATCCTAGGTAGGTGTGAGAATATTGTAGTAAATGAAGGCATTGTTCACTCGACAAAAGCTGAGGAAACTAGCCTCCCATTGGATTTGCAGAAAATAATCCCAGGGAGCCTTTTGGCCCGGGTTGACCCCTAGTACACCTGACGTGAACAACCCATTTGTGATGGGGCATTGGTGTGCTAGGGCCCAGAGGACATAGGACATAATATAGAATTTAGAGACCCAGGCCACCTAAAGGAATTGGGAGTCTACATTGTTTGAAATGATGGTGGCCCAATCAAAATACTATTCACCAGAGGAGATGCCCAATAGGAAGTAATACATCTATCCTAAGAATTCCTGGGCATGGGGTTGCCCAAAGATCCTGCATAATGCTATGATCCCCATCTGTATGCTTTCCTTAAATTCTGATTGGGGGATTTCCAGTTTCATTCATTTGGAATCCTTCTTTGGTGTCTTCAGCTAGTTGTTGTTCAAATACTGTCGGGCCATGAGTTCTAGTTTCTAAAATTTCCCCAAAGCCTCAGATCGGGTGTAGATAGTTGCCTTGTCAAACTGAGGGATCCCCAAACCTGCTCGAAAAGTTATGGCATCCAGGGACACCATGGGCGTGGGATATCTAGTCGGGACTGGGGCGGGGAGCATGACGGCCCAGATGGAGGATTTGTAGTGTGTTGTAAGGGTGAGAATAAGTTCCAGGGCTTGCACAGAGCATGGGAAGCAAGCGGCTTTCAGAATCCTGGAATCTCCAACATTGATGGCCAACTAATCCCCAGCTGTTCATTAGATGAACATTATTTTGACTAGGGCCTACATTTCTAGCCACATTCTGACGCTGGTGTTGGTAATCAACTGAACCTTGGATTTGAGCTTTGACCCTGTAATAGTGTTTTCCTTCAAATATTTCATGATGAGGGGAAGATTTTCCAGGGCCCTCTCAATCTTAGATCTGACGGCTACCCTGGTGGCTCTCGTGGTGGGGTGCTCTGGAATCTAGAGTGGAGAGGATGCAAATGCCTCCAACATAGTGAAAGTGTGATGTAGACTACCTGCAAAGAAAGATGACCATCATAATTTGTAAAAGATAAACACTTCTCCGGGATCTGGAGATCTTACCACCACATTGCGCATTTCACCTGAAAAGTTAGTTCACGTCAAAATCCAGAAAAGATATGCATAGAGTGTAGACTTAGGAATTTATCCATTATCTAGGCCTGGGGATTTTAGCATGTTTGACAGAAGTAAGATATAGGATGATCGAGGACATAGGGCCCGAAGTCCGAAAAACTAACCGTTGGGTGACATGACCAAAAATGAGTTGTCAGGCTTATGTGGGCGTCTCATGGCCATGCAATAAATAGGAGTTATGGTGATGATGACACCAACTATCTGAACACATGTGAGATGGGAACCACTTGGCAGAACTTAAATTCACACATGGGAAATAAATTCACCATAAAGACTGATTCAACGGTGAAGAGAGAAACCACCATGGTTGAAACCAGCCAAGGGCCGAGTCCCAACCAGGTGGTATTTCACTGTGCGAGTGAGCTCACAAATTTAGGGAACATAGACAAATGCATGGTGAGCTTGACACATAACCAAAAGAATATACATTGAATATATAGCAGACCTAAGGCATATATACATAACTTACAAAATTTACACAATATACAAAACAGCTAAACTACTGTATAATGCATGGGAAATTGGCTTAAATTACAACTGTGTAGAGGGCGGACAACCCTCTGCCAGTGCCAACTTGCCAATGGGAGGCGGTGGAAGACCAGCACCACGAGATGTGGCAAAACCTAACAGACCAAAACTAGACAAAGAAAACAAAAAAGAAAAACAAGAACAAAATAGAAGCACAAAAATAGAAAACCCAAAGATGAAAAGACCAAGGCCGAGAGCCTACCTAAAACATGGACACAACAGAGAAGGTGGGAATGGGAAGTACCTTGAAATGATCTAACCCCAAGGATCACTGTGAATAATCACTACAAAACCACTAGTGATCAGCCACTAAACACGGGAGCAAAAGCAGTTTAAAATTGCCTTAATCCGCCTTGATTCGCTCTGAATGCACAAGTGTTTAATCACGGTAGCTATGAAAGTGGTAGGTAATTTCCATTTATACTCTTAGGGTAAAAAAAAGTTACACTCTTCCCTACAAACTCTGGAATAGTCAGACCTCTGGACAAACATCCTCGAACATGCTTTAGATCCATAAATCATGACACGATCCTTCACAATACGCTACACCAGCAAGTCGGACAAGAACAATTAAGAACATCAAAATGTCACATGAAAATATTCAATTTTGATCACATAATCTAACATGATCTAGTAACATGAATAGTACATGATAAAGAAACATTAGTAAGCAACATGAAATACCATGATATCACCAGGAACAACTTTGTCTTCATAAATCATACTTATCTCTGTATAGTTCATCAAGAACACTAAACAACAACCACTGTCATTAAAGAAACATATCTAGATAGCATCCAAATCATGAACCACTATAACTAAGGACACACATCCAAGTCCTTAACACACCACTAGATTAGAAACTAATAATATTGCATAATTAATCCATACCGATCCAATAACTGAAATATTATCTTTGACTGAACAACCAAAATACCAATCTTTGATAAATCATTCATAGTTCACACAAATCCTTATGTGAACCTCTCTAAGTTGACATACATCAAGTACATACATAAATTCAACTATTTGTACCTTCACAAAATTTTATATTCAATATAGTATCCATACCAAAGTAATCTTCTCACTAAACATATCAGCAACACACAAGAACACTACCACCAACAGTAGGAATATGTTGACATCAATGACAAAACATTAATTCCAGCACATATATGCACAATAATCAATAATATCTCAATACATAGATACTTCTATGGTGGAGGCAAAGATGAGAATGGAGGTGATTTTTTTGTAAGCACTTTTATTGTTGTTAATACAAACTTGTCCTCTCTTCTTGGTGGATTGTTTCCTGCAAGGGCTTCTCCAAATAAATCCTGTAATATGTGTGGATGTTATATTCATAATTTATGCCTCATTATTGCTATATTATGTCGATGCTAATAATTAATCATTATGTTTATAATTTTACATAAGATAGGTTTATCAAGCATGGCTAACAGGTTGATATTTGGCATCATAAAGAAGGATCAAATCATGGATTTTCCACAATTAAGGCAACTAAATTTTAAGATTTACGTATGGGTTTTATATTTCATGTTGCTGCTATAAAATCCTTGAATCACATCCTTTGATTATTTTATTGGATAGAGATTTATTTTAACAATATTTGGTATTGAACATGTTTATTTCCCAAACAAACACCATATACAACCGCACATACCAAAAATGACTTGAGTTGGCCCCAAAGGATAACACTATTAATGCATGTGAGCTAAACAATCTTAAAATGTAGTGTGGACCTAAAAAACTATTGTATATTCTCAACATAGCATCACTTAACACCAACATATTATTATCTGAGAGCCTAGACACCAAAACCCCTGAAGGTAGAGAAATGAAAGGCATTCCCGCAACCTGTTACATTGACTTTGTAATATTAAACCTCAAAACATCATAACTTGTGTTGTATACCATATGGAACCATAAAACCTAATATATGACAACCTTTAACTTTTAACAATGCCATGTTCCAATAACATGGTGAAAAGAATTAGTGTGCCATAATGTGGACCGAAAGGCAGAATATAGTCTGACAAACTGTTCGTCGGAATAGTTACACTTAGCCATTTTCGTGTCCATACAACTAAATCCTTATCAAATACTCTAGATAAGACCTAAAAAATCAAGATATATCATATGCACTCATATCCAACAACCTCCATTCATCCATTCCAACACGTGTACTTGAGTGAAACTGCATCACTTCAAAACACATAGCAACACTACTGAACATAGCTTCTAGACCATAGTTGACATTAATGACCAAAAAAATTGACATCAATGACAACATAATATGTATACTTCCAAAATAAGTATGGTATACATAGGAGGTGTAGGTTAGTTATTGTCATCATGTTGAGTATTGAATTGTTATTGAAGGCCACTAGAGGTATCCCTCTCAAAGTGTATTAGAAGGTTCTCTATTGAAGTGACATATTATTATAAACTATTTGCAATATATTTCCTAATTTGTTTTTCTATTAAATATATTGGATAAAAAATACAACATTAGAATCACCAAGATAGGTAAATAGACTACTATTTCACTCCTCTACAATAAGTTATACAGAATATTGTTTGTACTTACATATTGTATGCAAAATAGATGTGCAACTACTCTAAATGAGATATTAATCAATCTAACTAATAAATCAATCTAAATGCAAACACAATGAAGATTACAAGTTTAAATGAAGCAAAACAATAAAGTTACCT
>MU224175.1:1779927-1794362 GCA_018584345.1 Thuja plicata
AATAAATATAATAATTTATTAAACAAATAGAAGAAATAAACATTAATTAAATAATAAATATTTAATCAATTCATCAAGTCAACATTAATTAAATAATAAATATTTAATTAATTGATTAATCAATGAACCCATTTTTTAGTGTATACATTTTTCCCCTCTTTGAAATAGTGTGCTTGTCACATTGTTTCAAAGAAAAATCAAGCTTTCTGCCCCAGACTATGTTTGTCGAGAATGACCTTTGCATGCCCCCTCAAGAGATTGATTGAAAAAAAAAATTTATTTGGATTTTTTATTTTTATTTTTTGATATTTTTATTTGTTTTTCTGAAGGGTTCAATCAATCTCATGAAAAGAATCAGAATAAATTTGGAGTGGAAAATGAGGTGAGACGAAATGATATTGATAGGTAGGGTCCACAGGTTAAACAAAACGGGTCTACAGGCTATATAAAGGGTCAAAAGGGTCCACAATAAGCTCATTGTGTACACTTGTCATTTGGAGATTGGAGGCTTGGAGAGTGAAGAGTAGAGTTGAGAAGATGTCATTTCCACTTCCCGATCACCGTTTTGAGCGAGTCAGGCGCTTCCAAAGACCGCCAGATTCTGGAGAGCCGGTGAGTGGTCGATCCTGATCTGTTAATTTGATTCAATCATGCTTTCTAGATAGATTTGTAGTATGTTGTTAGGATAGATTGAATCATAGGTAGGGTAGAAGATTTTGAGTTTTCATTCTGGAATATGAATGCGCAGTTGCGGCGCATCAATGTGCAGGTTTAAGCGATAAATGTGATATACTGCGCATTCATTTAGGGGTTTTTTGCATTCATCAGAGAAGATGTCTGATGCCCTGCATTTGTGCAGAAAATCTATGCAAATGTGACTTTTGTCCATATGTTAGTGTAAGTTGTGCAAACATTCTTCTGAGTTGCACATCCGTGAAAAGTTGCACAAACATTAGAAAATGTTGCGCATTTATAGCAGGTTAGGTTTCAAACAGATAGGAAAGTCAAATTAGGTCAAACTTTCATAGCGATAGGCTGATAAGATCGAATTCTCATTGGATAGTGATTGATGTCGATATCAAGATAGGCAACATTGTAGCATGGTCGCTAGTAAACCATCTTGAGTGATAGATAATTGATAGAATTATCATCTGATACATGTGATAAACATGTGTTCAATTGACGTATAGATAGGATAAATAGATAGATCCATTTGATCGATAGTTGATAGTTTGATCTTTGATTTGATATTGATAGGAGGATATTACCAATATGTTGATGTCACGAGAGAGATATCCTGTGACTCAGAGTTTGAGGGCAGCGCTGTCAGAGACTGATAGAGTCCTGATTGGAGCAACCGGTTTATATTATGTGATTTATATGCCCAAGATTCGAGCGAATCTAGGTATGCTGATGGCCCTAGCAGAGAGATGGCACTCGAAGATGAGTACCTTTCATTTGCCTACCGGCGAGATGACCATGATGTTGGAGGATGTACATCCTTCGACTACCTATCACTGGCGATTTATTTCATTATGATTGGCACGGTGGATTGGCTCAGTGTAGAGAGGTTTTTGGTGATGATGATATAGAGGATGCAGAGATCAGTTGGGAGGACATGGTGGCACTATACGAGCCACTACCTGTCATATTAGCCAGTGTGATTGGAGGATACGTGTGCCCAGATCAGAGATCTCATGGATTCCCAGTTGGATGGGGAAGGACACTTCAGAGGATGATGGATGAGGGGACCCGTTTTGCTTGTGGAGTGTGCCTTTTAGCACATTTATATCATGATCTTCATCATGTGGTGTACCATGGCAGTGCATCATTATCCACAGGGGTTACACTTCTCCATGTGTGGGCATGGGAGCATATGGCCATCACACAGCCGACAGCACTCAGATTTCAAGGGGCTGGACAGCCCTATATATTCCTTTATGCATCTGTTTAGTCTCAGTGTAAGCTGGGATAGTTAGAGTTTTGGAGATACACTTTTGACATGATAGATTCAGTGATCTAGAGACCCTACCTAGGGTGTAAGGTATGGGATGATGAGAGTCATCTTGAATATTGTTTTGAGACATGATGGCTGATAGGGAGGACTCCCTTCATCATAGAGAGGCAGATGGTTAGCAGGGTACTCTGATAGTTTGGTTGTATATAGGGGATGCCTCATGGGACCATAGAGTTTGCACAGACTTTCCAGGAGAGAAGAGACTGGGGGCTAATGATACCATTTGAGATAGTGAGGCAGGAGTTTCTGGACATGCCATTTCAGGCATGGTTGATGAGACAAGGGGTCATAGACCCAGGGATGACAGCTGAGTATGAGAGATACATGAGGGATCACCCTTTCCCTAGACTAACAGATCTAGCTGAGAGGCCTCCATAGAGAGAGCCAAGAAACAGAGGCCGAGGATGAGGATGAGGCTGTGGTGGAGGCAGAGGGGATGATAATGATGGGGGAGAGGATGGTGGTGATGATCCTCAGAGAGGGAGAGGTAGAGGGGGTCCAAGGATGAGAGGTGGAGGTATACGTCCACAAGGTTTGATGCCGCCACCCAATAGACAAAGATGGCCACGGCCTAATGCATAGAGGGATCCCCTTATACAGGAATAGGTATGTATACAAGAGGCAGGGTAGGCACTAGATCAGCCCATGCATGATATTGGTGACAACATATAGATGCTTGACGCACAGGATGTACAGGGGCATGATGAGGATGTACAGGTATAGGCTGATGATATACAGGTACAGGCCGATGATGATATTGGGGGTCAGGATCCCTACCTACACAGGGAAGCAGTAGAGGAGGAGGACATTGATGTAGATGTAGTGCTAGCTAGACTAGCGATGCTTCAGGTGCAGGCTGACCGTGTCCCTAGACTAGAGAGATGAGTTGAGATGTTGGAGGAGGAGGTCACAGAGGCCAGGCAGGAGCGGGATACCGCCATAGAGTAGCTTGGGGAGGCAGATACTTTTCTAGATGAGCTAGAGTCTATAGAGTCATTAGGTCCACATGCAGACAGCTTGCGACTGATGATGAGGGCGGGCAGAGAGATCACCTACTAGAGAGAGGCCTATAGACAGGCGGTTCCCTGGGATCAGTGGATCGGTAGCTTTAGAGAGAGCTCATATGGGGTCAGGACCGCAGCTCCTTAGAGATAGGGATCAGTTAGTGCTGGTACTTCATCTCATCCACCTAGACCACCACCAGGTTCAGGA
Organism: Thuja plicata; assembly: GCA_018584345.1. Lineage (NCBI taxonomy): Eukaryota > Viridiplantae > Streptophyta > Pinopsida > Cupressales > Cupressaceae > Thuja > Thuja plicata. The sequence goes on from MU224175.1 coordinate 1,783,157, forward strand.
GATCCATCAGGATTAGGGTCTTTGATCACATCACGCAGACAGCAATAGATAAAGTCTGGAGGCAGTGGGTCTTAGCTTTTTTTGAATATACATTTTGTACTTATGTTATGGCTCCATTGTATCATATTATTGTATCTTTATTGTAGACTTGATGGACACTTTTGGACACATGGTTATATTATGATATATCATTGGACATTTTGGATATATTATTTTTTATGGACTCTGGATGATGGACTTTCTATATGACATGATTCTATGATGCTTACTTTCTCTGATGCATTACTTATGATGATTTACATATATGTGGATACTGACATATGCAGGATATGATAAATGATTATGACTATGCATTGTATTGTATGACTTAGTAATGATCATGTTTTTATTTCTATGTGGATGCAAAATGATTATGATGATTCTCATAACGATTAATGTCAAATGGATGCATTGTGACTAATATAAATGGATAATGATAATGAACTTAATGGAAGAAAAAATGATAATAAATGAATGATAAGTAATAATGATATAATATTGGTAATAATGTAATGACCTAAATTGTAATGAAATGTCATATATGATAAATGCAATAAATTTAAGACATACATGTAAAGATAAATGGTTACATGCAAATGAACAACTTGAAAACTAAAGATGGACTATGACTATGATAAATGCTATTATGTTTTTGTTTATCCAAAATGTCCTCAATTTTAAACAATCATGCATCTGACATGAGAAGAAAGAGAAAAGGGGAAAATGTGACCTAAACAAGATACCCTACAAAAGCTTATAAAAGGAGCACTTCAGTGATATATTTTAAAATTCAATGCAAAATGATATGCAAAAATGAGTATCTCCACAACTTCAGTAACCATCTTAAAAATTCATAAATTTTGAAATTTGATTTTCATCATTGAGCTCGTTATGTTGCAAGAAAATACAAACATCATGGTATAATTAAACTAGGATGACCTGAGCACTTCTTGCATGGAGTTTAATATAGCAAACTTGACAAGCATCTAGGTATAATTGAACTGAGATGACCTGAGTTTTGTTTGCATAACTGACAAGGAATATCCCCCTCCCTCATCGGGGAAAAAATATTTGGAGTCGAGGTATGTGTGGCGCATCATCGTCAATAGCATTCATATACCAACATGATTTATAATGTTGTTCATGCTTATGGAACAGATGAAGGCTCTTATGCACAGACACCCCAATTATTTGTTCCTTCGACTTCATTTGGAAAATACCCCACAAACAGCAATCAAAGAAAATATCATGTTCCATCCCGGCTATCCTAATCAATGACATATTGGGATTTGTTAAGCTCATGTCAAAGATATCCTAGAATAGCATAGGAAACATGATGACAAATTAAATTCTGATATGAATGCATAATCTTATAACAAATCATCCTAACATGCCTATCATGAATATACATTTCTTTGCCAAAAGATACTGTTGAGTTTGTTTGATCAGTTTGGTTGATAATGATGTTGTTGCAAATGTATAGATAAATAGTCACATTTTGAAAGATATGTCACAGGTTATGGATCATGATTATAATAGCATCGTATAAGAACCGTTGATTGTGTTTTCTTGTCTGGTCAAAAATACTCCATTTTGTCCTCTTAGAGTCATGACTGTCGTAGATCCACTTCCAAAAACTAGGTCAAGGACATGCCTCCAGCTAGGTGATGGACTAACTTATTATGGGTGAAGAAAGACACACTGGACTAGGGTGAAGACCAAGATAGTAGACCAAGCTATGATGGGGTTTTATTGGGGATGTATACAAATGGGTAGGAATCATGGATTGGCCATTTTATTATGATATGTACAAGGTGAATGGTGACTATGAAAGCCACTTTATTATGGTTATATACATATGGGACAAGATGCTAGAATAATTCTAATAGAAGGAGGAGCTAGCTTGTCACAAATGGCACCTGTTTCCAGGTTTTCACCACATGCTTTTATTGCAATTTTCTCTTTATTTATTTTTTTTTCCTTTTTTTTTTTCCTAATTTTTTTGATTTTATCCCCTGCACTGGGATCTCATGCAAAAAACTTCTTTAGGTGCATGTTGTTAAGAGGCTCATCCAAGGGATCACCCTTAGACATTGACAACTGATAGGCTCCAAAACCATAGGCTATTGTAATCACAAAAGGACCCAACCAATTGGGCTCAAACTTGCCCTTCTTCTCATGATGCTGCTGATTTTTGGGATTCTCTCGAAGGACTAGATCACCCACTTGAAAGTCTTTGGGTTTCACTTTACTGTTATATTGATGAGACATCCTTTGCTGATAGACTTTTAAGTGATCAAAGGCTCGTTGATGGTGCTCATCCAGCAATTCTAATTTAGTTAGCCATGGAACTCTATACTCTTCATCTGGAATCAAATCTTTCAGGGATACTCGAAGAGAAGGTAACTCGACCTCAAGGGGCAGGACAGCTTCAGATCCATAAACAAGGGAATATGGTGTGGCACTAGTTGGAGTACAGATGGAAGTATGATAGGCTTAGAGGGAAGGGTTTAACTGGACATGTCAGTCACGACCAGCGTCATTGATAGTCTTTTGAAGGATTTTGACAATAGTTTTATTAGATGCCTCATCTTGGCCATTACCCTGAGGATAATAGATAGTGGAATAATGGTGGGTGATATGGAATTTGGCACATAACTCATCAATATCTTGATTTTGAAACTATTTCCCATGATCTGTAATGAGGTGCATGGGGATGCCATATCGGAAAATGATATAGTTAAGGATAAACGTAACAACTTGTTTGTCTGTGGCAGTGATCAAGGGAACAGCTTCAATCCATTTGGTAAAATACTCAGTGGTGGTTATAATGTATTTATGGTTGTTGGAAGATGGAGGATGAATTGCGCCCACAAGGTCGAGTCCCCACTAACTGAATGGCAATGTAGTTGTAATAGGATATAGTTGTTGTGTCAGTGCATGAATAAGGTTCCCATGAATTTGACACTTCTTGCATTTCTGAGCAAAGTGAAAAGAATCTATTTCCATAGTAGGCCAATAGTAACCCATATGCATGAGCTTCTTAGCCAAGGAAGGACCACTCAAATGTGTTCCACATATACCCTTGTGTACATCTTGTAAGGCAGTTTGAGCTTCAGCATGTTCAAGACATCGTAGGAGAGTACCATCAAGACCTTGCCGATATAGGGTGTCGGATATTAGGAGATAGCTGGAGGTTTGGCGGAGAAAGGTTCATTTTTTATTTTTGGATAGGTCAGGGGGAAGGATATTGTCTTTCAAATAGGAATATATTTTTCCATAGGTAGGGGAATCTTGTCTGATAATATGACATATGATACGTGTATCAGGATCATCATATGCAGGATAAATCAAGGATTCCACTAAGAACTCAAAATGTGCATTTGTATCCTCTACATTAAACAAAGAAGCAATTGTTGCCATAGCATTTGCAGCCTTATTTTCCTGCCTTGGAATCTATTCAAAGGTGATGATTGAAAAATATTTCTTAAATTCATCTACCATGTGTTTATATGGTAACAACTTGTCATCCTTAGTCTAATATTAATCATTAACCTGATTGATTATTAGCTGGGAGTCTCCGTAGACATTCAATTCAGTCACGTTCCATTGTAGAGCCATTTTCAACCCAATCATCAGTGCTTCATACTCAGTGACATTATTTGTACAAGTAAAAAGCAACTTGTAGGACTTTGGTATGGTATATCCTTGTGGTGTAACAAATAAGATGCCAGCTCCTGAACCATGCTAAGTATAGGATCCATCAAAATATAGCCTCCAAGTTTGTGTAGATAATGTTAGGATGTGTGCATTTGGAAACTCTGTTTGTATAGGATAATCATCCATTAATGGTGCCTCAGCCAATTGATCAGCAATTACTTGCCCTTTAATAGCCTTCCTTTCCACATATTCGATATCAAATTCACTAAGCAACATGACCCACTTAGCCAACCTTCCTGTTAATGCAGTCTTGCTCAAAAGATACTTCAAAGGATCAATCTTTGCAATGAGCCTAATAGAATGAGACAACATGTAATGTCACCATTTTTTTGAAGTAAAGACCACTACTAGACATGCACGCTCAATTGGTGAATAATTGAGTTCACATCCAACAAGGGTGTGACTGATATAATATATAGCCTTCTCTTTTCCCTCTTGATCTTGTTGGGCCAACAGGGCACCGAGTGAAACTTCTGTAGCTAAAATATAAAGCAAGAGTGGCTTTCCCAGAATTGGTGACATAAGAGTGGGAGGAGTGGATAAGTCTTGCTTGATTTTAGTAAAATCTACTTCACACTTATCATCCCATTTGAATAAGATGTTTTTATGTAACAGATGCTGAAAAGGATGGCTTCTGTCGGCTAATTGTGAGACAAATCTTCTGATTGACTGAAGGCACCCTTGTAGAGATCTCAATTGATTGATATTTTTTGGTGAAGCCATTTCCATGATTGCCTTGACCTTTTCTGGATCCACCTCTATTCCTTTAGCTGAAACAATGTATCCTAACAGCTTGCCCGATGTAACCCCGAATGCACACTTCTTGGGATTTAATCTTATTTGATACTTTTCCATTTGGGTGAATATTCTATCCAACACTCTTAGATGACTTTCTCTGTCCTTGGATTTGGCTAAGATATCATCAATGTAATCTTCCATCACAGTATGCATCATGTCATGAAAGATTGTGGTCATAGCTCTTTGATAGGTAGCACCAGCATTTTTAAGCCCAAAAGGCATCACATTCTAGCAGTATGTCCCCCAAGGGCATGTAAAAGTAGTCTTTTCCTGATCTTCTGGTGCAATCTTAATATGGTTATAACCGGAAAACCCATCCATTAAGGATAACATCTCATGCCCAGCTGTTAAATCAACTATAATATCAATATTCAGCAGAGGAAAATCATCTTTAGGACAAGCTTTGTTGAGATCCCAAAAATCTATGCAAATATTGATGGACTTATCTGGCTTGGATACTGGTACAATATTGGAGATCCAATCAGCATAATCAATAGCTCGAATGAAACCCACATCCAGCAACTTTTTTTAATTATGCTTTGACCATAAGTGCAATATGAGGATGTATTTTCCTGAGCTTCTACTTTACAGGCTTAACCCCAGGTGTAATAGATAAATGATGCATAATAAGATGAGGATCTAACCCAGGCATATCAACATAAGACCAAGCAAAATTGATCTCTCTTTTTGAAAAACTATGAAAAGGCATCTTTTTCTGTCTCTGTTAAGGATGCATCTATCTTCAAAATGCGTGGTGACTCCTCTGTGCCAATGTTAAGAGGCAATGTTGGTTCAATAAGTATAGCATACTATTCTCGATACATATAGTTGGGGAGAGTGTCAATCCTTCCATCTTCAGGCACCTCAAAGAGGTTTTCACCCTCAGATACATCTTTTCTTTTTCCTTTTTTAGGATTTAACACTGCCACTGAATGGTTTTCATCGTTAGATCAATTTATTATTTTCATATTTTTACGACTGAAAGGATTGGCACCCTCTCCAAAGTAAGCCATGTCATTGAGTTTTATGGGGAATCCTAATTTATGATCTCCTGATGGTAAATGATCTCTGATTCTGAGATAGTCAATAATAGCTTCATCATTATGGAAAACATCAAGTTTGGGGTGATTCGGGGAATCCCAGGCGATAAGTTCGGGGTGGATAAGGGGTATTAGATCATTTGGTTTGGTCTCAAAGGATGAAATGGTATTGATAGAAAATTTTTGAAATTTTATGATTGTATCGGCAAGGTTTATTTCCATACTCTCATCCGAATTATCTATCTCAAGATAACTCTCACTTTCCTCACAATCGCCAAGAGCAATATCAGGTGGATTGAATCCTAGTGGTTCTTTCCTTCGACTCGTCTGCTCATGGAAATTGTTACCATTGGCATGAATATCATCAACTTCCATATCTTCAATATAATCAGATAATGAATCCCATTCATAATTATGAGAATCATCATCATCATCATTATCATTTCTAAGTTGGTTAATGATGCCTTGGGTTATCCTTTGCTTTGCTGGATCTACATACATACCATTTTGTCAGAATGCAGGAGCCATAGGAGTTTTGTAAAAGGGTTCAACCTTCTCTTTTCCTTTAGGTTCCTTTGGTCCCTCTCCCTTGTATCCTAGTCCAGTGGTGTCTCTTTGATAATTCAGATTTTTCAGAATTGGTTTTATGACACCTTCTCTTTGCAACCCTACAAGTCCACTTCCTTGATATCCCATCTTTTGTAACAAAGTGTATCCTGTGCCATATATATCTGGTGATATAGGTTCATGTTTTTCATTCTCTGGATCTTTATGATGATGTAACAAATAATTAGTATTTCACTCAACATCCTCTTTTGATATGGTGCCCCCACTCACAAATGTGCCATAAACAAGTGTAGAAGGGCCCTCAAATTGTTGTTTAGTGATCAAGGATTTTCCATATGATTTAGGAGATAAGGGTAACTCTGTGATACACAAATTTTGGCCCAAAGTGTACTCTCCCATACTTTGTTCTTTTATATCTACCTTGATTTCATGGGATTTGGAAGTTGATGTTTCGTTACTGAGATCCATGGGTGTTGGTGGAGTAGATGCAATCCGATTGTAAGGCACCAAATATTTAGTTGTTGGCTTTATGGTATTGCAATATTGAAAAGGATTTGAATCTCCTTTGATGGTCACCTCTTGACCATTATACAGAAACTTCAAGCATTGATGATACGTTGATGGCACAGCTCGCATGGAATGAATCCAAGGTCACCCTAAAAGAATTTTATATGCCAAATCCATATCCAAGACTTGACAAAGCACGTCTTTAACCACAGGACCAACTCTAAAAGGAAGTACAACTGATCCCTTGGATGACCTTTCCTCCTCATCATAAGCTTTGATGGTTATTTTCTTTGTTGGATCGACAGCATTTTCAGAAAATCCCAAGTCACAGACTAGCTTTAGAGTGCATATATTCAAACCGGCTCCTCCATATATTAGCACTCTTTTAATCTTATGGTTTTGTACAATGCCTTCTATATGGAGTGGAGCATTGTGAGGTTGGTTGATGGCTAGATCATCATCTTCAGTGAAGGATAGATAATGGGGGGTTGTCAAATGCCCCACCATAGCTTGGAATTTATCTTGATCTAGATTGGTTGGAACATTAGTTTCAATCAGAGATTTCTCAAGGATTTCCTTATGGGAAGGTGACAGACGTAAAAGCTCTAATATGGATATCTGGGCTGGTGTTTTCTTCAGTTGCTCCAAAAGACTGTATTGGTTGGAAACATTGGACGTAGACTTTGGAATGTAGACAGCCTTAGTTTGGGTGGTGTTAGGTTAGATGGAACCCTTGAAGAGTAACCTTGGACTGAGCTTGAGTTGTGACATTGGCCAGCTGACTCTTTTCTTTGATGGAAATCACATTGACATAGGATTGACACTCAAAAGTGTGATTTATGTAGCTATAGGAGGTGGAATTGTAGTTTGCATGGTTATCACCTTGAGCATCGAACGAGTTCCCTTTCTCATGTTTAGGAAGTGGATCTTTGAAGGTAGTATGTGACTCGTTAGAGGTGTGTCCATCAACACTAATTTCTTCATTGTCAATCAAATCTTGGATAGCATGCTTGAGTCTTTGACAGTTATTGGTTTTATGACCTTTGCCTCGATGAAATTCACAATAATCATTGTCATTCCACCAAGAAGGTTTCACCTGAGGTTCAAAATCTCTAGTCTTAGGAAGCGCAATGAGTTTCTTTATGATTAACTTCCTTAGTGTTGATTCCAGAGATTCCCCTAAAGGAGTAAAATTTCTCCTATGTGACATGAAGGGTGATTTTGAGGCATTGTTATTGGTATTCTGAGTAGCACCTGTATTGCTTTGAGTATGTGTGGGATTGGTTTTTCTTGCAAGATTCAAGATGGGTTGTACAGATTTTACATGATGATTATCAACAATCCCATCATTGACCATGTTTTTGTTCTTGTGCCAATATTTGGTTTTATCATTGTTATTGTTGTTGTTGTTGTTGTTGTTGTTGTTGGAACTTGAACTTGATCCAGCATTGTCTTTGGAGTAAAGCTTAATTTCCCCCTTTCTAACCATAGCCTCTTCAATTTTCACACCATTTTCAATAAGCTTGTTGAAATTTGGAGGGCATTGTAACTGTAACCTATAGCTCATCTCCTGTGTTAGATTATGCACAAAGATATCCATTTTCTCTTATTCAGGAATAGAGCGTGGATACTTGGCAACTAGCTGACACCATCTTTGCAAAAAGGTGAGGAAATGTTCTCCATTCTTTTGATGCATGTTGCAAAGATCCAGCACTATGACTTCATGTTTGATGTTATAGGAATAGTGAATCACAAATTTGTTGATAAGTTCGTTGAAAGATTGTATACCCGGGGGTAGCTTGGAGAATCATTCCATGGCTTGTCCTCCTAAACTACATGGGAATAGTCGCATAAGATAAGTATCATTGTGCGCAACTTCAATACATGCAGCACAAAACTTATAAATGTGGTCTTGTGGATTAGAATTCCCTTTATATTTATCAAGTTTTGGTACCTCAAAATGAGGAGGGAATGGAATCATAGTTAAATTCTTGTCAAAAGGATAGGGACATATATCCTCCAAAGAGAATTTCTTGGTGGATGTTCCCATTTTCATGTCACACATCTGTTGTTGTAGCAATTGGAGTTGTTGCATGACAAGATCTGAAGATGAAGAAGGCTTTTGGGTATCGTTCAAAGAACTATGTTGTTTGTCCTCCTTCTTCCCATGAGTATGGGTCTCTTGAGAGCCACTAGGTTTTTCTTGGGAACCACAAGGTTGTTCTTTATCATTTGTGGGTGGTGGTTCTACAAGATCTATGACATCAAAACTGCTAGGTAATTTTTCTCCTTATTGAGCAAGCATGAGGAAGTACATCTCCTTGTCCATATCTACGATTCTTTCCATGACACTATAAAACTTGGCATATTGCATAGCATCTTTGATTTCTTGATCAGTGGGTTCATGTTCTAATGAAAAGATTGGGGTTTCCTTGGACCAAGGGTTCTCTTCATTGGGTTCACCTCCTTCCATTGTATCTACGGATTCTGGATCAATGGGTTGTTTAAGTTTTTGTGATCGAGTTTGAACCATAAACGGTGAGAGATGAAAATAGAGGAAGATGTGAAGATAGACAAGATAGGATGAAATAGATGCAAAAGTGTTCGAGCTAGATAAGGTAAATGGATAATCGAAGTCAATAGGAGATATAGAGCTCACTATGATATGACAAAGAAAAATCCAAAGAGAGAGTGACCTAAACAAGTTTTGATAAAGGATGACAGATCCTGATACGATGAAAACTCACAAAGGTCACAATCTAAAAATCAATGTAGTATCTCAACACTTGGATGTAGATTTGGAAGATTTAGGAATGGTTTTATAAAATGATTGGATGAAAGCAAGAGGATGAAAAATGGTCAAACTGAAGATCAGAAAGTCTATAAGGTCAAATATTTTTCCAGAATCACACTAAAGACAGAAATGGGTATCCAAAAAGGTAGATTTGAAATCTTGAAAACCTATGCAAGTATGTGTTGTGATGAGTGTGCAGGGAAAAATGTGCAGACAGTTTAAACAAATGCGCAGGAACAATGCACAAATGCGCAGGATATGTTTTTCTTAGTTTTATGACAGTTTTTTGCTCGAAAATTGGAATTTTTCTCTCTTTTTTTTTTTGGTTTTTGTTGTTTTGTTTCAGATGTTTATGGCAAATTTGAAATGCATACACACACACGCAAGATAGAAATGATCTAATCTAAATTAGTATGAATTCATAGACATGCTTACAAATCTTAAGGCTGGCAAGGATGATATCTACCAAATCCCCACTTGGATAATAAAATCCAGCCATACAATTCAAAGCGGACAGCTTAGGAACTTGGAGGCATGGGCTCCTCCTTACAGTGCACTCACTTCTCAGGCACACCAAGTTCCAAATTCAATGGGTCATTACTTCCCAAAGAATTACTATCTCTACTATGAACCATGAGTAATGTGGGGTGTCTTCACAAGTTTGGCTACCCATTGCACCAGTAAATAGAAGTATTTGTGGCCACTAAACAAAAGCTTGTAGTAAGGACATCCGTTTAGGTGGTTTTGATCAAGTCATCTTCCCAATGAAGGGGGCTCTCCCAATCCTTTCAAAGCAAGGCTTTCACCTTAACGATGTAGGGACTTTAACGCACCATAAGGGTACTAGAGGAGATTTTGGTTTCCACAACAAATTCACACCTGTCCACTGTGATACTAGTCAATGGCATTTTTTATATACTGGTTTGGATGGGCTTAGCTTTAGCTTGTTACCGGTTGGGTCGTTCCTTGGGGTGATTACCTCTTTTCCCACCAATGACCGCCCTCTAAAGTTTATAACAGTTTCTCTTACACCCAAGGTTCACGAATGGCGAGGGGAGAGGATACGTCGTTATAAGCTTGGGAGTACAATTACACTTATAAAGGAAGACACAATAGACAGATTGCTAAGCTATAGAAGACACATGAAACTGAAAAGCATGTCGTATTTTAAAGCCCAAATGAGGATTATGGTTTATTTTTCAAAACCCCTAGGAATCTGCAAGAAAATCGTTAATAGTTTCAAATTGGGGTCTTCAGATTTCGACCTGCAAAATAGCTTAGAATCTACCAAAATGAACAAGAACCTATCAGGATTGTTAGCGGAAACCAAATGAAGAGAAATTAGAGTTCTAAAAATGCAGAAATGGATGCACAGAAATAGAGAATTAATGCGCAAAAATAGAGAGTAAATGCGCAGTAATAACAAATGCGCAGCAATAGTTAACGTATGCGCCGTAGGATGTGATGAATGCGCAGAAATAGTGAATGCGCAGCAAAAATGTATGTATGCACAGAAATCGTGAATAGATGCGTAGAAACATCCTATAGAAACTTTCACATGGAAAACTAAAAAACGATGTTAATTTTGTGGGGGTAGGCCCCACGATGGGCACCAAAAATGTATGCAAAATAGATGTGCAACTACTCTAAATGAGACATTAATCAATCTAACTAATAAATCAATCTAAATGCAAACACAATGAAGATTACAAGTTTAAATGAAGCAAAACAATAAAGTTAC